>JAPYZO010002692.1:0-31653 GCA_030522905.1 Torymus flavipes | reverse complement strand
TCACATGTTTGTCCACCTCGGCTTCGCCTCGGCCGACAATTACATGTGATCTGAGACATTTCTTATTTTACTGGCCTAGGGTCGTAATATACTATTACTCCCAAACATAGGAGATATTTACAACTGGATAACTGGAAGTAGAACGCTCTCAATTTTGGAAAAATCCCTTAGTCGTTTATAGCTTCCAAAATGGAAGAATTGGCTCGGAGCAAGAATATCTCATTAGAAGAAAAAAAACTCTCAAAATAGGAATATTTCCAACTGATTTTTCTTTTGATGTGCATACTGTCACTCTTCATGTAAATAATAATAAATCGGTTTAAAAGATGGCATTTTATTCTGAATAATAAGTACCAAGCCGACAGATTAAGTTGCGAAAATGTTGTCACAACCATCATATTATAACTTTCCGACGAATGGGCGCCACCGGGATAATCGTTGTGGCCACCTTCGCGCAACCGGTAAAATGTCCGCCTTTGCTTGAGGCGAAACTTTGTCCTTTTTTTTTTCTTGTGGTTATTTCTGCTGTGCAGATATGTACCAATATATCATATAATGAGCTTGTTGGTGAGGTAGATGCCGAGTAGTGACCGTAAATAACTGAACTTGACGGACTCCTTGAAAATGACTGTAACATTCGAAAATTGACTCCGATTATAGCGGGAGGGAAATACAAATGGGAGGCGTTAGTACACAATTACACAGGGATCTGTCCCACAGAAATAAAAAAGAGAAGGTCTTTTAGAATTACAGGATGGTTAAATACTAGCTCAACCAAGTCCATTCCTCTAGAGACTTTTTTGATTCTACAGTTCATTAAGAATTTTACCCTGTGAGAATTTAAAATGCTACAATCCCAAATTAGATGGTGTAGGGAATGTAAGTCATTCCCACATTCACACAGAAACTTTATCCTATGTATACCCTATTCGCCTTGTCGAAAGTTGCGTGAGCCGTCTGGTGATAGAAAAAAAAAACCCTCAAAATAGGCCGAAAAGTATTGGCGATCGGTCTACTCTACGGCTCACAAAACGCACTCACCTTCGACTCGTGCTGTAAACTCCATACTCGGTCTAAAAAGGCGCACTTTACGACTTTGGTACACAACATAATATTCCGCGTGAAAATATTTTATGAGATCTCATATGAGTTCGTAATTGAAACTAACAACGATCTCATATAGTACTCATATGAGATCTTTATGCGAATTTCAGACATATGTGATCTATATGAGATCTCATCTGCAATTTTAATTAGTTAATAAATAATTTATTTTTACTGTAAAAGCATTAATAAGTATTTATTTTATTGAATATTTAGAAATAGAATGAAATAAAATATTAACATTAGTAATAGTATATTACGACCTTAGGCCAGTAAAATAAGAAATGTCTCAGATCACATGTAATTGTCGGCCGAGGCGAAGCCGAGGTGGACCAGTATACTATTTTTCTGCTCGACGGCGCCGGAAAGCGACAACTTCGTTTCGCGCAGCGGCCGGGAAGTTGGCGCTTTCCGGACGGAGGGCAGAAAAATGTATTGATAAAACTTTAGTGCTCTCTTTAAAGATTCCTTAAAATATACTGTTTATTCATACTTTTAGATTAACAATAAATTATTTAATAATTAAAATTGCAGACGAGAGAACTCATATGAGATCGTTGTTAGTTTCAATTACGATCTCATACGAGATCTCATATAATATTCTCACGCGGGATACTATTTTAACAGTCCGTGCGTAAAGTATTACTTTTTCGCACGCTTAGATTTTCGAGCGTGCGCTTAATAGCACTTTACGCGAGTTGTGTCAAAAAATAGTGTTTGATACTCGTGAGAAAAATGATTCTGACACGAGTGTGATTGTCACTCATTTTTATCGCACTAGTATCGAAAAATACTATTATTATTACGGTTTTAGCTAAAAATCTTGTTGAAAAATAATTTATCACATTAGTTCGATGCTCCTAACGAAAACTAGCACGATTCAGATTGCCACGAAGACTAACCCATTTCAGTGTTTGCCGCGAAGACTAGCGCATCCCATTGACTAGCGCCGCGATCCGCTTGACTGTCGCAAAGACTATAGCCACGCAAAGGTTGCCACGAAAACTAGCACTTTTCGGGAGAACATCTGCAAGTCTCAATTACGCGCGTAATAAGCGAAAACACTATGTATAAATGATAATATGACCCACTGAGCATGTTTTTTAGGACTATTTCGGTGTAGGGTGACACGCTCATGTCCACAAGATAACTTCCTCGCTAATTTGAGTGTACCTAGGGGGCTTTTCGACCCGCTGAGTAATTTAAAAAATTACTTACTATCTAAATTACTGTTTGAATACGCATTTCTTTCTACCGGCTTCGAGAAACTGTTATACGAATAAGAAAAATGGACAATTTTGCAAATATTGTAATACCCCATTTTTTAAATATGTTAATAAGTGATTTCTTTTACTTACAATCATCATCGTCATCCATTTTATTAATTTTTCGTTACATTCAGCATAGAGTTAAAAAAAAAACGTTTACCAACTTAAATATTTCGAAAGGCAACAGTTAGAAAGGTATTTACGTTACCAGCATTGCTATTAAGTTTTTTAAAAAGAATTTTCAACGAAGACAGCGTTGTTAATATAGAAAATGATGGATTTCTTTATTTTCATTATAAACTTTTCAAAGATATAGGTAAGAAGAAAAATAATTATGGACTCGCAATAGAAGAAAAGCGCCGTCGTGCGAAAAGTGCTAGTTTTCGCGGCAAGCTTGCGAATCACGTTACTTTTCGTGGCAAACTCGCGAATCGTGCTAGTTTTCGTTACAAAATAGCGAATTGTGCTAGCATTTGCGGCAAAGTCGTGAGTTGTGCTAGTTTTCGTGGCAAGCTCATGAATTGTACTAGTATTCGCGGCAAAGTCGCCAGTTATGCTAGTTTTCGTTGCAGTTTTCTGAAATGTGCTAGTCTTCGTAAGGAGGCCAAAAAACTTGTTAGTTTTCGAAAGGAGCGTCGAGTTGTTGTTGTGCTTGCCTTGAGGTGATAGACACACTCATGTATACACACAACATGAAATTCAACAAATCTTTGATTCAAAAATTTTCCCCATTACAAAGCTTTCTCTTTGAGAAACCATTATATATTATATTTTTGCAAATGTATTTTTCAAGCATCATATATTGTATTTTTATGAACTTATACAAGTTCATGTAATTCTGAAATGTGAAAATAAAATTTCAATAGTTTAGAAAAATTTCGAAATATACCCAAGTTCATTTTTAAAGCTATGAATTTAGAGTAGGGATTGTATGGAATAAACACAAATTTAGCTTTTAAAGTTTATTATTCAGACATGACAATACATTTTGATAAATCATTAAACTTCGAAAAATATTGGCCAGTCGTTTTCAAGATCCTTTTATACTAAGACCTTGTGAAAGAATTGGTTCGCTCGTGGGTTTTTAAAAAAGTACTGTAATACATATATGCATTTGAATACTTTGAGCATCGTTATTTTTATTTTTGTTTGATATATAAATTCAGAAAACTTAACTTGATATTAGTATAAGTGTTGTAAAATTTTTAACATCAAGTAGGCTTGTGAGTATAAATAAACTGTTTGAAATACTATTGAAATTGGAACAAAGTTTAAAAAACTATAAATATAAGTGCAGTCATTAAGTAGCAATTTTTTGAACAAAGATGATTTACGTCAAATATTAATGCAATTACGGTAATCTAATTCATTACAACATCCATCAAGGTGCGTTTTTATGTAGTATTTTGTTTTGATATCTATGATTTTATAATCAATATTATTTTCTTTATGTAATATAGAGTTGCCACTACTTTTATATTATTATCTAAGTTCCAAATATCAATCTGCTTAATTTTTTCTATTTTTATCTCACTGTGACGGTATGTATTATTAGAATCTTAATCATTCAAATTGCCTCGTGTTTTCGCTAGTACTGATTCTCCCTTTGAGATACATTAGTCATAACTCCTTTATCGAACGGATCAGTGGGAAAGTCTCTTGAATTTTTTTTGTATTCGCTCATTTTTAATCAGTTTTGAAGGTACAGAAAACGCGATTGTATGTCGAGATAAATTTCTACCGAAACACAAAAAGTATTTATGCAGAATCAGTTCTGCTGAACACCAGGCACAGATGGGATTATATGCTTACAACAGTAAAAATTACACAGTGAAATACTCAATCGACATGTGTTTACAACGACGCAATTGCAATATAAATGCAGAGATACTGGATTTTTTTTCTACTTTTCACGAATTGCACGTGCGCGACTCGTATACCGAACGATTGAAATTATTAATTTTATTTATGAATCATAAAATCAAATTATTTCAAAATATGTATAACATTTCCAAAACTCTTATTATGTTGGTCATCACCTTCATTTTATTATTTGTTTTTCCAGCATATTTACATACTGAATCTATATTGCAAAGCATATAAAATGTGTATTACTTTTTGTAAATGTTTCTTTCTCTTTGAAAAAATTTACTCAATTTTTTGAATACTTTTTGGAGGAAAATAATTACTATTATATTTAGAGAAAGTGATTAATTTATAATTGACTGCAATAATCGCTTGACTAAACAATAACTCCATACACAATAAAATTGATATTTTTAACAAAATTCTAAGAAAGGCACTGATGCGCCATGCAAGTTATTACATTATAATGAACGCTTCTGCTATTTGTATGTCAGATTTATGTATACAAAGTATATACATATATAACGGAATATAATTTCTCTATTCAGATGTCAAAGCAAAACAAACATCACAGCGACATGTTTTGAAACTTATTCTCTGAATCAATGTACTTTACATCTGACGTACGTTTAGCAAGAGCCTATAATGAACGTAAAGTTATTCAGTGAACGCATACATAGATCATCTTGAGCATGCACATTTTATACTTTTTTTTCCTTTTAAATTTTTTTACTTGATTTATTTTTTCATGTTTAGCTAAGACAAGAAATAATAGAATACATATTATTAAATATTTAATAAGAATATATAATAATGGGGCCCACCTTATGGTTTCAACTACATCAATAATGATTGATCAAGTGTTTTTTTTTCTACCTTTTTTCGATATTACATGTTTTATTAGATATATTTCGTGACTCCTATGATATTTTAGTATACTTGATAATTATATACGTATATAAGCGAGAACTTATTATATATAATATAAAAAAACTTAGAAAATACAAAAGTAGTGAGCCGTGACAAAAAAAAATTAAAATCTTATAAGCGCGCACTTCAATATACAAAGAAAAATACTAGGAAAACTACTACTATAAAATAACGATGATATTTGGAATAAAAAAAAAAATTAATAATAAATAAAAAATTAAGGCAGCTACTTTAATCTAATGCCCATTACTACTAGCATGATGGCCACCCTCATATATCATTGATATAATTATTGCTACAATTTTTCAGTCATTTTCAGACAACATAGTATGATCTTGTTTCCAATCAGCTTTTCTTTCACGTTACATAAAAAAAAAATTAATTTACACAAATATTCTACAAATTAAAGTAAAATCTACATTTTCATATACTTTTACGATAATGAATAATAGAAATGGTGGATACTTATGCCTTTGTAGCTACTACCTAAATGGAACGAACAAAATGTAAAGAAAAAAAATTTAATATTTTTGTAGTCGTCAGATGACTTAAAATCATTCTTGTAAACTGTTTACCTTTTTTTTTCATTTTTATTTAACACGTATGTATTATTATATAATGTTAAAAATTCATTATAATTGTTTACATAAACGATTGAACGTTTGAATGCTTTATTTTTATTTACTTGTCACAGGCAAAGTGTGTGGGCCCCTAATTCTATGCATCCAGTGAAAAGCTTGTTGCGCTGCAAGGCGCTTTGGACTTGTTACGTTTTTATTCGTAAATCATTTTGCTTAGTAAAGTTATTTTTCTTCATTGATACTGTAAACACGTGCTTTCCTTTATATGTGATTCGTTTTTTTTTTCTTTCATTACTGATTTGGTTTACAACTGTATATGACTTGTTGAAATTTTTTATTTAACTAGTAATAGTTATCATTTGTTTGATATCAGTGCTGCGGCAACTGATTTATTTTGCATTATCATGAATTGTATATAGATATTTTTTTTGTTAAACTGTATTTTATCAAGAGATTCATATTCTTTAGAATGAAAACCATTCATATTTCATTGTCCTGTTTAACAAAGCATTAGTGGCATGCACTCTCGAGCTCAATTATTACTTTCTTTCTTCACGCATTCCTGCTGATTTTGTTTAAATTGACTGACTTTTTAGTAGCCTCAAAAAATAAAATTTTATCCCGACATGGTTAAGATTTTATGATATTTGTTCGGAAATCATTCATTTTGCATTTTTGGTACATTGAAGCAAATGTCAATATTAAGAACTCCCTTTTGTAAACTGCAAGTATGTTTTACATTTACATCGAATTGTCTGTTGTTGAAATTGACAATATTTTATATTCTTATATTTTTTTTCCGCTTGTAATAGAGTTGCGCACAAAGTATTTTTCATTCTCTTTCCGCCTGTCTTGACACAAGTCTCTTATTTCGAATTCGCGAACTAAAGTCATTCCCTAAGTTTTTCATTTTATACAATTTGTTTCATTGTCCTAATGTATTTAGTCGCGATAACAAATCTACAAAAATATAGCGTTATCTCTTTACTTATCACTTCTCATTATATTAATCGAATATTTTTTCTTTCGTAATCATTCGACTTACTGTATACCTCGCTTGTTCGCTTTGCAATTATATCTGTCAGTTCATCTAATCTTGTTCTTCTTCTTGTGATTTTATTATCATTGTTACTTTCTAGTTTTCATCGTCGCCATGCTTTTGCTTATATTCAAATATAAAAAAAAGTGCCCTACCACATAGCAATGATGAATTTTCGCCATCAAAATTTGGCGAATTCTATTCTAAATTAGATTTCTGAACATAATAATCATTTTTTGTATAAGCTTAGTGTGTGATCAACACACCTAAGAAGATCTTCTATATACATAAATCGCATCATTGAAAAAAAAAAAAAAAAAAAAAAAAAAAAAAAAAAAAAAAAAAAAAAAAAAAAAAAAAAAAAAAAAAAAAAAAAAAAAAAAAAAAAAAAAAACATGATATTAACCCATATTTATGGAAATACAATTTTTGTTTAGGTCAAAATCAATATTTAGCCGAATTTTCGCTCGTTCAATTGGCGTAACACAAGCGCACATACATAATAAGCCGCAATTTTCTCACTCACTCGCTCACAAGATCACGCGAGACGGAAATGCAAATAAATATATATTTATGTGAATATACCCTCTATATATCCATGCATCCTTACACACTAGCCCACGCGCGCGCGAGCCTCGTCTATAATAATACATTGACGCTCAGGAAAATTGATCTTTCGTCAACTTTTTCATTCGATGACAATAATGCGTGCGCCCGTGCGTGCACGCCTCTACGTACAAATCACGCATACGTATATAAAACTATAATCACATCGTCTTTATATACACCTTTCTAACTTTCTTCTTCTTGCGCATACTTTTCTCTCTCAACTCGTCGTTCTTTGAAAAACAATATTTTCGATTGATATCGTCCGCCTTTCAGAGAGGATTTTTGTTTTCTCCTTCACGTATAATTGTTTATACGGAAACCTAACTTACGTATCGTAAATCTACGAGGACTCTAACCTAAATCCTGTATAAATATATATATTTTACTTATATGAAAAGCATCAGTCTCCATACGCTCGGAACTGTACATGATAGTCCATTCCGGAAATAGCTTTTCAACGGTAAAAACCCGTTAAATTTGTAGAATTTCTCTTTTTTAAAGAGATAATTAAAATGCAGGTAATGGACTATCTAGATGGCCGAGATGAGCATTTCATATAATACCGGAAAATATATATTTTCATCGTAAAAAAAATAATCACGCTTCTTAAGTTAATTAATCATCTATAGCAGCTGACGACTCGTTTTTGCTGGTAAAATTAGCGCATGCATACCCTAATCAGTCGGAGTAAATTTCTATGATGGTACGAGCATAGGAGTACCATTAGCATAAGCACGATTTTTATTTTCCTTAGTTCTTTACCTTTTTTCCACTCCTACTCTTACTGTCCTATTTATTTTATAGTCTCGTATTTTTTGGCAGTGAGGACACGTATCGTGTAAGTCAATAGTCAAGGTGAATTTTGCGCCTCATTTCTGACGCTATACTTTGCTTTTTCCATATAACGTTTTGGCCCCACCAAAGTTTCGTACGCACTGAGCTGTTGAGGATATACCTCTCACATATTCACAATCTTTATCGATTGAATATTTTCATAAAAGTATTAAGTTTCTTATCTTATCGAAAGCTACGACAAACTGCTCAACGACTCAGCACATACAACTAGATTGGTCACAGTCTTGAGTCACGTTCGGGGTATAATTTATATTTTTTCACGCCAAATATCTTAACTTCTCTGTACGTTTTCTTGTTTTTAAATTTTCAGTTTTCTTAATTTAATGAGTGGCGTTTATTGACGCATCACCCTGGCCATTCTCAATGCCCTTACCGTATTGTGTCGCATCGTCAAATTGACCCGGTATACAAGGGACTGCCTTGGTCAAATTAAGATTGGCAAATGTATTCCTGTAAGATTTAATGTTTTTCGTTAAGGGTTTATCAATCGTTCGTGTTTTTCACACTCGCGTCTACAAAAGGTTATTTGAATTCAAAAATTTTTTTTCCGCTTAATTCTGTCGTGAAAGGAAATATTTTAAATAACACTTACGAAAGTCCATTAGCAACACCATCGCTCGCATTTCTTCCTGTGTCGTTTTTCTTTTCGTTATCTTTTGCTTTTCTAAAAGCAGCCTTCTTTTTTGAGGTAGCCTAAAGTATACGCGGATATTATAGAACACGAGCGGACAATAGTTATTTTTATTAACGAAATTCTATCAAATAGCAGTGGGCACCTTCATTTGTGTTTTCTTGCCACGGCCAGAGACTTGCACACGTCCGTTTCCTCGACTCCCTGGGAAGTTGGCGCGACCGGGTGCTAGTGGCGTGAAACCTCGTGGGATTGGATATTTTATTCCACCGATGGATGTCACCTGAAACAATAAACCTTTCCATTAAGTATCTCTTATAAATAGGTACATGAAAAGATACAATTTTTTTCATTAAAAAAAGTACGGTATAGGTATGTTGAAAAATTTAATCTTGAAATTGCCATTTGAATTGTATGACACCAAATAATTTTGATGTATGATTGTGAGGTTGTGTATATTGATTTATAAAAAGAATATTCAACCTAAAAGGATTTAATTCGATTTCTTTTCGAAACTTTCAGTAAAATTAATTTAGATAGTAATGAATATAACCTTCAAATTTGGGAGCGATTTACCGTTTACTTTGTGAGATATACTTGTACAAACATCGGCAGTTTTTGTATAGTCAGCATTGTGGTTAATGGCGTTGACAAAAATCATCGCTAACATGACATACAATCCATTGCAGTATATTAATTAGATTCGAAAAAACGTTGAAACTTTGAGCAAAACTAGTTCAAATATTGATGAATCAGATATTTGAAATTGAAAAAGATTTATCGATTAGTTCAAAAGTTATGATCAATCAAAGTTTGAGGTTAGCCGAAATTTTGAAATTAATGTAATTTTATTTTTAAACAAATAGGTCCGATGGCTGTCACTATAACAATAGTTGAGGGTCTGGAAAAGGGCATATACGGCGAAATTCTCGTAAGACTATTCAAACAGATAAAAAAAAACTTATTCAAATTGAAAAAAAAAAAAAAATATAGGCATAAGTATACAGTATGATAAACTGCAGTTTTTGGAGACACTTTTAAGGACTCTCCTACCTCTAGCATAAAAGCAGGGAACGATTTAAAATTTAATATGTTATTCCTTAACTTAAAAGAAGATTACATGAATTTTTTCAGTATTTTTCATCGCGTATTTTTTGGAGAAAATAATTCTTTAAAAACTAGTCATAGGCACTTGATGGATGCTGTACAACTGCGGATTTTCATTTTAGATACTATAAAAAACAAGAAAAACCTTGTCCCGAAGGTGCTCGAAAAAAATTTTTCAAATCGTATTTTCGGGTTTTATCGCCACTTTCATCGGAATTGCACATATACGTATGTGCGTAACCAAGTCTTTCGATTATCTCAGCGAAATTTCGACGGATCCAAGCGAATTTTTCAACAGGTACTCATCTTATTATCTTATTATTCCCCATCCAAGGTGGTGGACTGGATGGGTATACACACTCCCTGATCTGAAGGTGTCATGCGATCCGTGCCGATGTAGAGTCGTGGCTCTTGGGGTATTGGTGGGTCTCTAACGGAGCCTTAGAGACACCTGGCGCAACCTCTAAGTATTTTAGTCGCCTTACCGTCGCATGCGGGGCTCTGCGGCGGTGGACCGGTATTTCCCTAGCTGCTCGTGGGACCAACATGGCAGATAATAAAATTAAAAAAACAAATGAGGAAAACGGCAAAGGCCTAGTACCTGCCGGGGGCACCACCGAAAGGGACGAGGTTCCCTCTCCCATGGAGGTGGTGGCGGAGAAGACGTCCGGCGCGCACAATGGGCGTGTGCGCTGGCTGAAGTATATCGAGGATAAGAAGAAGGCGGAGGCGGAGGGGATGCCACTCCCGCCCACCTCCTTCGAGGAGAGCTGGGGCTAGTACCCGCCAGGCTGGACCAAGTAGCTCAGGCCCAGGCGAAAATGAAAAGCTAGGAGCAGGGAAGAGGAAACAAAGAAGTGTTTCTGACCCCTCTATCAAACCTGCTAGCAAGAAAAACAGGCAGGGACTTAGACCCGCCGGGAGCGAGGGTCCGCCATACTCTGCTGTCTTCGCTAATCTACTCAGGGTCCTAGTGACTTTCGGGGAAAGCATTAGCGCGAGGGTGGAAATGACGGCTTTCGACCACCTTAAGGGGTTCTTAATTAAAGAAAATTGTGAAAATTCAATTTTTAACATAGGCTCTTATGGAGAGAAAGAATTTTTCCTCGTCATTAATTTTTTCATAAAATCACCTAGATTATAGCATTTTAGTTACAAAAATCTTATTCTGTAATAAAAATATCAAATCACCAGCAAAATCACCACTCCTTTGAGGTGGTTCTTTCACGGGGATTCCCAGTCAAATGAAAAGGCTATCTAAGATTAAAAAAAACAAGGTTACTAATAATTATAGTTTAATCTAATAATAATACACTAATACTATAAATATAGTGTATTTAACATGACTAAAATTGTCGAAAATATACGATTACGTTCTCTATACCGGCGCATACATGCATTATCGTTCTTCTTCGCGCGCACCGCCCCATCAATTGTACGCGACCGCTTACTTATGTTCAGCGAACCGAGCGACGGCGCTCGCCCCTCCCCTTCGCGTTACGCGTCCGTCCGATCACGTTGTCCGGTCTGGCTTTGATAATATGTAACCTTAATCAATAAACCGACATTATACTTTTATACTTTAATTATCGTGTAGTTATTCTCACAAAACCTATTCAACACTGCGTTAAAAATAACTTTTTTAACAAAATGTCGATATTTTAGAAACAGCACAAAAAATTATTGATAAAAAATCCATATCTTTTTTGTTTCTTAACCGATTTTAATTTTCAAGGTCTAATTTTGTTCCTTAAGTAGTTTCACAGAGACTTACCGATGGAAAAATTCAAAATTATTCAAAACCCAGAAAGTTATAGCCAATTGTTTATAAAATCGCGAATGAGGTTATAAAAATAATTTTTTGTGCTGTTTCTAAAATATCGACATTTTGTTAAAAAAGTTATTTTAGTCATGTTAAATACACTATATTTATAGTATTAGAGTATTATTATTAGATTAAACTATAATTATTAGTAACTATGGTTTTTTTTAATCTTAGATAGCCTTTATTTTATGAAAAAATTATCGACTTTCATGAAATGACGAGGAAAAATTCTTTCTCTCCATAAGAGCCTATGTTAAAAATTGAATTTTCACAATTTTCTTTTCTCTGTAGTTTACATGGTGATCCTACTTGAGAAAAAAAATGTTCAAATTCGTACTTTTAGAATTTATTTTTCTTTTTTTTTACTACCAACTTCACTAATATAATACATAATCGATTTTTGAGCATTGTAGAAAAAAATAATTTTTCATGAATGCGTTACAGTCTCGTCAAAGTATACTTAATATATTAGTTTTTGAGATGTAACAGTTTTTGCAATTTCGAAGATGTAAGGTTCTTCTGAATAGTAGCGTTCATGTCCCATATACTTAATGTAAAAACAAAGTTTTTTTAATAGACAGCGGGGAGTTGGTGTGGAACAGCGTACAGGGGGCGCGACCCCCCTAGTTAATAATGTATTTAATCTTTTTTTCGTTGTATTATAATGTTTTTTTACAAATAATTAATAAAAATATAATATTAACAGTGTTAATAAAATAACTTTTATAATGTAAATACATGATGCCAAAAAGGATTGGCAGTGTTATAAGTAGAGAGAACTATTTTGATTCATAATGATACTGTAACTAAGCAAAACTACGATTATGCATACAGAAGCGCTGTTGTCGTTGATGGCAATATTATACCTGTGGAGGGAGTCGTCCACGTGGTGGTCCTTGCAGAGGCTGAGGTAACCGGCCCGGTTGTCCGTAGTTCGCGCCCCATTGACCAACAACAACGCCGGCAATTTCAAGTTGACCGCCCCGTGATGGAATTGGTCGCCGCATGAGACCACGTTGAGGACCGCTAATAACAGCACCACTACGTCCCCGTACCAAGCCATCCGTTATTGCACAGCCTAGTGACGGTATTGCTTGAGGAGTAGCAACTCGGATACCTGAAAATATCATACTTTAAATGGATGTAAAGGTCCTTTTTCTTCTTTATACTTTTTGATACACAATGTGTTTCAACCGTGAGATTCGCAATATCTGAGATAATACGAAGCAATATAGTTGAATTAATCTCCTTCCATGTGATCACACACCATTGTATGGAATTACACTGATATGTCAAAGTATAACTGGAAGTAATGAACTGGAACTAAATGTTCTTTGATACAGATTTTTTTTTCTTTTTTTTTTTTTTAAGCGTATTATTTTACTCTACAGGCACGAGCGCTTCTCGGGAGAGCCTCATAGTTTCACCATCGTAAAAAATGTACCACCTCAAAGACCAACATTTTATAGCGCCAATAGTACATCATGCAACAAGGGGAGAACATGAGCTATTTCAAGCGTGGGTGAGGTGGTTAGGACGAGTCTGAAGTAGCTCGTCTTCCCTCGCCTCCGCCTCGGGTGGCAAACATGTGCTCTAGGAACTGATGCGTAAGAAGATTTTTAGCTCATGTAACTTTTCTCTCTCACTTCACTCGTACGAAAAACGTCACATGAGCTAAATAATCACCTTCCGCAACCGAGTCGAAATGTACTTACTATTTTTACATCTACAATAATCGATATTTATTTTTGGACTTTGCC
This sequence comes from Torymus flavipes, assembly GCA_030522905.1. Lineage (NCBI taxonomy): Eukaryota > Metazoa > Arthropoda > Insecta > Hymenoptera > Torymidae > Torymus > Torymus flavipes. The sequence goes on along the minus strand of JAPYZO010002692.1, from coordinate 18,078 downwards.
ATTTTTGGACTTGACCACTTTTCAACTTTGACGGCCATTTACAAATTAACTATGGAACTTAAAGATTTTGTTAAGGTCTACTTTTGTAGGAAATTTAATAATAAACAAAAAAGATCTTTATAACTTTTCCGCTAAAGCCTAGCTAAACCAAGCCAAGTTAAAAAAAAAAAAAAACTAAAATTGCTCTTGTAAAAATTGCACACGGATTTAAGACTGAGGATAGCAAGCCTTATTCAGAAGGTTTGATTGAAATGAAGTGAATTCAAAAATAAAATTGTTAATAGGTCGTTTCGTCCACTTTAGGCCTTTTTGCCGTCCACCGCCTGGACTTAATATACTATTACACCATACCCCGGCCGAAAGTACCATATTCGCGTTTTTGCGCCGGGAGTGAAGTGGTACTTTTGGCCAGGGTATAGTGAAAAAATATGTCTGGTACTTAAAAATTACGTTAGAGCATTTTTCAAGTTTCACTAATAACTTAAAGATATTTTGAATGAATGAGCTCAGGTTCACAGAGATTACTTGTTACGTTATAAGAAGGGTCCAAAAAAAAAAAAAAAAAAAAAAAAAAAAAAAAAAAAAAAAAAAAAAAAAAAAAAAAAAAAAAAAAAAAAAAAAAAAAAAAAAAAAAAAAAAAAATATTTCAAAAGTGGCAGATATAATTAAAATACTCATTTTTTTACTGTAACTTTTACAGTAGAAAAAACAATAGTATTCTTCACTAAAAAAGTAATATTAAATACAAAAGTTGTAGAAATAATATTAAAAGACAATTTTTTTCAATTTAACATTTTCATGTACAATCAATTTTTGACAAACTAGACCGATAAAAATGATTTTTAATACCTAAATACACCTGAAATACTCGATTTTCGGTTATAATTCAATCGTATTTAATTTCATACATTGGCCTATAAGATTGTGGGTGAACTATTGTTTTGTCAGGAACTCGGATCTCTCTTTACGACTCGAGAAATACCATACCCCATTAGAAGTCACCGCCCGATTCTGGAGGATGTTCAACAAACGAACTATGCCTTTTATTCACCCATTGCCAGATTACGCAGAGCGTGGAACTCTCTACCGTAAAATATACGCGATGCGACATGTATCAGTAGTTATAAGAGAATGATAAAGACAATTGTTAGTTCCTAATTATACCTAATTGTACCTAATTATAAGCAAACTTTATTTTGATATCGGATCGAGCGACTCATTTCACTTTCGCGCGCTACCTTCACCACTTAAATTTAATTTGTATTTGGGCATATTGCCCGTTGATTTAATAAATAAATAAATAAATAAATACATAAATATTGAATATAAAATTGATTTTTGAAAGAACAGTAATATAAAATAATATATTGATATTTGAGATGTAACAGTTTTTGCAATGGTAAAGATATATGGATCTCCTAACTAGTAGTTATTGGTTTAAAATTGTCCCCAGATGGAGAAAGGCGATTTTACTTGCAATAATGTATGGAAGACTCAATTTAGTGATCAAAACACAGTTGGAAAGGGTAACGCAAAGGTTTGTTATGATAACGTTTAAGTAGTAGTATGAAAAATAATACATTACCTGGTGTAATAGGCAGAGGCGGTCGCGAAAATACAACGTTAACACCTTCAAGAATGGCTTTACGCATTCTCTCCACTTTGACCACGCGTTCGATATAACCACTACAAAGTTCTAGAAGATTTTTAGCAATAGTTGCTCGAGCTAATGTATGATGGAAAAGCTTTCCATCAAAGTACAACCAAGGACAGCACATTAACCACGGAATGGGTGCTCCACACGCATCATTAGCCAAAAGGGCTGTCTCTACTCCAGCCATAAAAAGACTGGCTAATTGCACTCCTCGGGTAGTAACGAGAGATATCTAAAAAAATGCAGTATAAACCAATTGTTATTTTATTATTAATTAATGAACTGTTATCATTAATTACCTGTAAGTCCTGCAAGTATTGAGCATTCATAAGTTCAGGTGAAAATGCTAGAACAATAAATGCATCTAATTCTTGTCGTCGTAAAATTTTCACCTTATCGGAAAACGTCATAATATACCTAAAAATAAATATGAAGATATTACAATCTCATTGTACTATATATAAGAATTTCAAGCTAATGAGGTTTTGTTTTCACCTTAATACACAAGCCATCACTAACAAATGTTGTGGCACATAGGCAGTATTCAGCATCAGTGGTGTGTCAGACTTCATACAAGTTAAAAATCCTCTAAGGCGACGTCTCTTATCATCAATTCCAGTACTGAAATATTTCATTATTATAAATATATTATTTTCTAAGTATTCTGTACATTAATTATTTGTACTGTCTACTGACCCAAACCATAATCTTTGAATTGTAGGAACACCCCAACCTATTTGTTCAGCTTTAACTAACTCTGGTGTTTGATATGGATTAGCTTTAGACCAAATCCATTCTTTAATTATAATATCTGGCACATCTATTTTGTCAGTTTCTAAAAGTATGTTAAAATCAAAGGAAAATTAGAAACGTATATTAAAGCCAAAAATGAAGGAAAGAAAAAACGTACCACCCTTCTCTTTACTTTTAGTAGCTAAATATAAACGATGATGCAAATTAAAAAGAATGGCATAGACCATTTGTCTGACGGATCTATATATAACATGAATTGATGGGAACTCCCTATGAATTTCATCTTCTAGTAGTACTGGTAACTTGATTTCTCCATGTACAAGGATTTGATAAATGTGAGGAGACATCAATCCTTTTTGATGCCTCTCAGATGCTGTGCGCATTACTTCTGGCACAGAATCAGGTATGGTAATATTTTTTTCAGTTTGTTTTGGTGCATCAACTGTGCCATGACATGGTGAAGTTGCAGAAGAACTACTACTAGAACTAGATGAACTAATGAGCAGATTTTGAGTACCATTTACTGCATGACCATTACCTGAGGATAAAAAATATTTCTTAAAATTATTGAACAAGTTTATTTTTAAGTTGGAAACAATAACATATATTTGCTATTTTTACTCACGTTGATCTTCTTCTAATCGAATGTTATCAGCATCACCATGACCTTGTAAATTAGGTGGCTCAATAATAATCTGAGGAGCAGTTTTAGCATTAGCAGTGGCCTCTTTGTAAGCATTTAAGCTTTCTTGTTCACTTTCTGCTGTTTCTGATGCAAATCGTGATGTTTGCATGTTAGATTCTTCTTCTGTTGCAGAAGGCAAATCAGATGCGCTTAATTGATTTTGATCATTTTGAATGCAATCTAATGATTATGGATAAAATACCAAAATAGGTAAATAACATAATAAATTCAAATGAAAATTACACTAATTAGGAGGCTATGTTACCTTTGGTGGGTTTAATTGGTTTGTAGTGTAAAAATCCATCCTTAGTACCATTGACATAATATTGAACTGATTGTTTAAATAATGAACATCTAAGATCAGTCAAAGAGCCAAATATTTTCTGCGCGACATCATCAAGTTCAATTAAGGGTAAATCTTTGACAAAATTTGCAACTGCTCTTACGGTTTGATCTACATTCATTTTATTTGTACTTGGATTAATTTTTTTATAAAAGTCTGTCAAATCATGCTCACTTAGAATGTAATTTCCAAGTAAAGCCGCGAGAATACATAATCTTTCAGCTGGAAGATTAAGAGCTTTCAAAACTTCATTAATAAGATATTCTTTAGTATCGAGAGAACCCTATAAATAAAAATCTCTATTAACATATATTAATTTTAAAAATCTTTGGAAAACATAGATATTGATACAAAACTACATACTTTGTAAGTTAGTTTTAATTGTTCAGAAGAGAAATATCTAGGTGCATCGAATACAGCATATTCAGCATCATCAGCAATTAAACCATGATAATTATTTTCACGACAATAAGCAATAACTTCTTGGTGATGATCATCCATGCTGCTTATCTGCGAAATCATTTTGTTATGATTGATTAATAAACAGAGAAGTTGCAAATTATAAAACTAAAGAATACTTACAACAGTTACATTTAAATGTCTTAGAGCCATACGTAAACTGGTTCTGAGACATGCTGGAGGAATCCACCATATTTTAGGTGGAGGTGTTCCTTTGGTTGCTATATGTTTCAAAACCTGACATACAAATTTTATTATGACAAATAGGATACAAATTTATTTTTATTACATTGGTAATAGTAAAAGCTTACATTATTCACTTTAAGTCGAGCATTTAGTTGATTTTGAATCCATTCTGAACGTCGAGGATTTTCAAGAGCACCATTGAAAAATATAGCCAGCTCAAGGCCTGCTGCTTCACTGGCTTGTATAAAGACTGCAAGGAACTGTATCATACGATTCCATTGACCTCCACATGCCCAGTCTGTAAGTTATAATCAATTTATTGAGAAAATAAAACATCTAACTTATTACTTAAAGAATAAAGAGAGGTATAAACAATAGTGTACCTGAAAAATAACCACCATACAGTCTATCAAGGCAACATTCTCCATCCAGAACTAGGCGCAGTTTGGCAGTGGAAAGTGGTTGTGGCTGTCCTTTGCCAACTCGATTGCGTTGTTTTTGAATCACACTTCGAGCTACTTTTAACAAATCAACAGCTACTGCTGCACCTGGCACTGAATTACTATCAAGAAAAACTTGCAAGCTTTGAATATTCATTTTTGTTACACAAGAATTTTTTCTCAATCAATGTGCAATATATTTATTAGATAAATTTAATTTACAGAGACTTTTTTAACAAATGAAGCAGTCTTGTCCGAATTCAGCAATTTTTAATATAACTTAAGAAGTGAAGAAAGCCAATTTTGATTTAAGCAGCCAAAACCTGAAAAAATGCAAAAAATAAATATTTGGTTTGAGTGGATTGTTGAAGATCTTTTGGTCAAATAAAAGATTTATATTGATTAATCGTGAATATGTGTGTGCGTGCATGTAAAAGTGCATGTGTGGGCTCATGCAGTTTAAAAATTTGCAATATTCCCATCATTCACAATGAGAGAATAGAAGAATTGAAAGATTACAGTCTCTTTTAGTAGCTATAGCAGCTAAGCTCAAGATTCTAGCCTGGCATTGATGAAATACTGGTTCACAGGTTCAAATACAATACAGTGACTTAACCCTGTTTAAGGTTAAATTGTCCCTGACTAAAAGCAACCCTGGGTGGTTCATGAACGTGGAAAAGTGACAATTCCGCGTCCAGTCATTGTGTTCGAAAAGCAAAACGGTCGAAAGGTCCGCCTGATAACTGCATGAATCTACTTAATATCTAAGTACACACGCACACATAGACACATGTGAGAAGGAAGAGCAGCCGTCAGAGGCAGGTACTTAGTATTGTAGGAAAAATCGAAATACTGTAGAGTGCCTTCGGACCTCCCAGCTGCGCGAATGGCGAATCGCGTATAGGTACAGTTGGAAAGTCGAAGCTCGGAGTGCGCTGCACTCCGCACTCGTACAGCCTCTTGATCAGCGGGTTGCTGCTGTAATCGGAGCCGCAGCTACCATCGCGATCGTCATGAATTATCTAACTGGCTCGTGCCGTGGCGGAGGATGCTCTCCTGCGTCGACTGCTCGTCTTCCCCGTCGGCGGTTCGGGGCATTGGCCGCCATTCAGAGCGCGCGCGCGCGTCCGGGACGACGGCGTGGACCACACGGCACACCGGGAGCCACCCCGCCGGGCGATCGAACTAGGCCGCGACGGAGGTTTCTACTCACCTCGGGTTCGTGAAAAGCATCCTGTCTTGTTTCCGCGAGTCCGCACTGCGCCGGGGCTGCGTAAGAGGCAATAACACGCTCTTGCTCTTTGCCTCTCCCTCTCTGTCTCTCTTGAACTTTGGCCTGTGGCGCTCTTTTTTCACATGTGACGTCGACGCTGCAGCGACGTCGTGGCTAAGGTTTTGCTCTATGGGCACTGGGCTGACCTTATGTCGCTCTGTGTATTCGAAAACGGAAATGGAGGCCGAATGAGCTTGAACAGTTTCTTCTACACCTTTCTTCGGCGTATCTGCAATAGGCTATACGTCCCCATCTAATTGAAGCTTGAACAGTTGAGCTGTGCTAGTCCGCTCAGGTGAGGTTTGAGCTGCCGAACACCGCCGATGGTGCGGTGGTGCCTACGCGCGAGAGTTCGAACGGCCGCCGGCGGCCATTCCCAAATTCTTTATCAATCATTCACAAGCCGCCACTGGACTGCGCCCCTTGCTCCCTGAGCTCCTAATAGTTAGTACCTGGAAATTATGAATATACTTGGACCTTGGCAGTAGGCGTAGGGACAGGCGAGCGCTCCTCCTGACTCCTGACCTTCAAGGCGGCCAGAGTCGGATGTATGTCGCCTGCTGCTTTCAATTTCTACAACTTTTCGAAAACGTCACGACGTTCTTTACTGTTGAATATATAGGCTCAAAAGGTGCAAGCTTCGGCTTACAAATTACAATCGTAGGCGCCACTGCCGTCCCAAGATTGATATATAAACTGTGGTTTGGGAACTCAGGCCAGGCTATACCATACTATACCTAATTACCTATCGGATATATTACCCCACCTGAACCAATTAGCTAATACTTGAATCTACGGGTACTAAGCTTACACACACACACACACACACACACACACACACACACACACACACCCACACACACACCCACACACACACCCACACACAAAATCTCTACGAGAAACCAATATTCAAAGAGTTATAAATTTTTAAAATATTAATTCTCAATATTTAAAAGATTTTTAATAATATAGTCATAAAATAAAACCTCAAGTAAAAATGGTTACACTTACTTATCGTTTACCATTTAAAAAGAGATGTGTATAGTTAATATTACCTCGTTAAAAAAATAATAATGTTGTATAAAAAATGTATAAAAAATCCACAAAATTAGAAAAAATTTTTTTTTCAATTTTCAAAAATTCTGAGCGATTCTATCTATCTTCTAAGCAAAAATGGTCCTTATAAACTTTTTTCTTCGACCCATAGTTTTCGAGAAAAAAATTCTCAAAGATTCAAAAAATAATATTTTTTCAAACTTTGGGAATTTTTTTCACGAAAACTATGGGTCGGGGGGCAAAATTTATAAGGACCATTTTTGCTCAGAAAATGTCAGAGAATAGCTTGCTATTTTTTAAAATCGAAAATATAACATTTTTTACATTGTTAATAACAAAATGTTAATTAACAATTAATCTGACCACTTCTCGGCTTGGTACCCTTGAAAAATGGATTCAGCAAACCAAAAAACATAAAGTAACATCAAGGTACCGAGGGGACCTAAAAGTGCATGCTCGCCCCCCCCCCCCCCCCCCCCCCCCCCGCCCGGATTACGTATATTACGGCCGGTTTTGCAGCCGTAAATTCGTATTTTACAGAATACGGACTCATACTACATGTACCAATGAAGTAAAAATACAATTTTACGCCCTCAAACAGGCCGTACAGTACGTAATACTTTACAGACATTTATAACGAAAAGTAATATTCGATACACGGCAGTAAAATGTTATCCCAACAATGATCTAAAAGAATCATCACTGGCATAAATGGAATCAACCAATCAGCTGAGGGATGATACCGCGACGCAGAGGACAGCGCATGAGTAGGGCACGGCGAACGCAGTGTGTCGAAACACCTAAAAAATCCACTAAATCTCCGCTTCAAGCCAATTTTGCTTTGAAAAATCTGAAAAAAATGGGTTTCGCTTCCTTTTCTAATATATTTCAAGGAACCATTTCCCCCGAAGGGCACATGAATGGTTATTAATATGAAATTGTTGCCTTTTTAAGTGCGGGGTATTTCGGAATCGATTTTCCTCACAGTAAGCGACAAGAAATCTGGGGGAATTATTGGGGGCATAAAACAAAGTAATAAAAAAAAATAACAATGTTAATAACAATGTTAATAATAATTTTTTAATTTTTAAACAGTTTTTTATTTAACAAATTATGAAATATGGATTATTTAAATAAAAATGGTAAAATATTTTGTAGGAAATTGTTATTAACATTGCTATTAACATTGTTATTTTTTTTATTACTTTGTTTTATGCCCCCAACAAGGTATGCGTTTAAAATCAAAACATGCAGATTTCTTGTCGCTTACTGTGAGGAAAATCGATTCCGAAATATCCCGCACTTAAAAAGGCAACAATTTCATATTAATAACCATTCATGTGCCCTTCGGGGGAAATGGTTCCTTGAAGTATATTAGAAAAGGAAGCAAAACCCATTTTTTTCAGATTTTTCAAAGCAAAATTGGCTTGAAGCGGAGGTATAGTGGGTTTTTTAGGTGTTTCGACGAAACACACTGTGCGACGCCTATTGTATTTCCTCCTTTATTCGCTCTCTTTTCTATGAGTGTTAGGCTGAAATCACATGGTGCGGAATAGAGCTGCAGAATAGAGGTTGCATCATGGAAACAGCCAATCAGAGCTATTCTGCAAATGCAAAACTAGCTCTGATTGGCTGTCTCCATGACGCATCTTCTACGTCAGAGAAGCTGATCAGTGATCACTATTATCACTATCGAATCATGCTATGAGCAAATTAGTAGTCAAGATGGTGAACCCTACAAGAAGATTTTTGGCTCTAAAGCTGCCTCTACATTACGTGCTGTAGGCCGCGAGTCTCGTATTCTAGATAAAGACAGATAAGTATAGGAGTTCCTATAAAAAAGAGTCACGGCATGTGACGTCATGTAGAGGCAGTTTAAGCTTCAAATATCACAAATCGCCATCTCCCTTTTATTATAGGATTATAGGAGAACGCTCTTAAGTTGACTCTAAGCTTCAATTCGATAATACATCACTATTTCTCTTTTATTATAGACGATTTTAAAGATAACTACTACTAGCAAAATCTAAATGCGATTCGATGATACCAGTTCTTTTTTTTTGCTTTACTTTCCGCTCACTATTTTTCACTATTATTTAGTTTTAATTAGTTTAACTAATAAGATAATTAGATTCAGTTTTTATTACTTTTCAAAACTAAAAACTAGAGCATCCTTGCACCTATTTCAAACAGACCAATCAAATCAATCTTTAAATACTTCACAACACCCAACCATAATTTTTTTAAGAGTGGAAAAAAGACAATATAACATAGCAGAACAATATCTCTTTTTAATATAAGTACCTAAAATTTTCGAAGTGGATAATTCGAAATTAATATATATATATATGCTATCTTATATATATTGAAAATCAATAGATCGATTTTTTTTACCAAAATATATAAATTTTTATTGCAATACTTACAACATCGAGCATTAGATATACAATCATGGATATTTAAATTATTAAGAATGTTTTGAAATATCATAACTCGATCATTTCGTGCGTGCTGTAAGGATGAAAAACGTTTGTACTTTAAATATCTTTTTAATAATTCTTTTTATACAAATACATTCTCACTTGCAAATATTTCTCACTAGTTAACATACAATCATGTTAAACAGACATTTTTGTAACAAAATGGAAGAACAAATGAAATGCATATAAATAAAAACTGAATAGATCAGTTCACACAAACTCTTTTTTTGCTTTTCAATTATTACAAGTGTTTGCCAAAATTGTGACAGTGCTTGAATCATGTGATTCAAAATATTTTCACTTTAATCCAGTCATTTGAGTATGAACCTTGCATTATTTATCATACTTTTATCATAAATTATACTGCGAATTCACAGTACATTAATAAAAATTATAGAATAAAAAATTATTTTTGACAATAAAAAAAAGAACGCAACCTTAAACGCTGCAAAAATATTCCAGTCTACAAAAGTTACTATGCATTGCATAGCAAATAAAGTTAATAATTACTTTTTTCACTTTTTAGAGTTCATCATGGTCTTCACTTTGTTCTTTATCTTCATTATCATCAGTATTAATTTCAGATTCTTTCTCAGTCTCATTAACATCTTCAGCAATATCATCATCATCATCTTCTGTAGTTTCATCTAGTGGAATACCTAATGTTTTCCTCATCAGCTGCTCTACATGCTCAGCAAAGTTTGCTGAATCCCTAAGCATGTAACCAGACCTCAATGTTGCTGTTTGGAACATCATTAAAGCCATATCTTCAGTAGTTGCATCTTCTTTGTCACCTTCAACTCTTCGCAACAACTCTCTGATGAGAGGATGACGTGGATTAATCTCAAGTGTTTTCTTCTGATTTAGGTAGTAAGTTTTTTGAGGGTCATCACTCTTTTGGTGAGCATTAGATATTGCAAGTCTTTCCATGTTTCCAGTCCATCCAAACATGCTAGCAACAAGAGCACAAGGAGAGTCAGTCAAACGTTCTGATATCTGGGCCTTACTGATGTGATCCTTAAGTTTGTCATTTAAATATTTAATAAGAGGTTCAAATATATTTTCTAATTCTTGTTTCTTTTCTGCAGCCTTTGTTCCTTCATCAAGTGAAAAGCCTTCTTTAGCAACATTTTGGAATTTCTTTCCATCGAATTCTGGAATGGCTGAGAGTGCATATTCATCAACAGCCTCTACCAAGTATAAAACTTCATACCCCTTTTTCAGTAAACGCTCAACAAATGGAGATTTTTTAACTTCATCAATGGAAGAGCCAGCAATATAATAAATGTGCTGTTGATTTTGCTTCATTCGAGAAACATAATCAGCCAGCAATGTAGGGTTTTCTGATGCTGATGAACGGAACATAAGTAGTTTTGACAACCTAGCACGATTCTGAGCATCTTCAATAACTCCCAACTTAATGTTGGTGCTGTACTCCTTCCAGAAATCAGGATATTGTTCTTTCGAAATCTTCTTCATCATATCTAGTACTTTTCGAACTAATTTCTTCTTAATGATTTTGATAAGTTTATGCTGTTGCAAATTTTCACGAGAAACATTTAGTGGAAGATCATCACTATCGACAATACCTTGAATAAAGGCTAAGTAGTTTGGCATTAATTCATTAAACTTGTCAGAAATAAAGACTCTTCTAACATACAATTTGATGTTGTCATCTTTTGTTCCATAGCGGTTAAAACTGTCACTTGGCTGAACTTTAGGAATGAATAACAGTGATTTAAATGTAACTTCTCCTTCAGCAACAAAGTGCACTTTAGCAAAAGGATCTTGGTCATCTTTGGTCAAAGCTTTATAGAAGTCATTGTACTCTTTGTCAGAAATTTCAGATGGCTTGAGGGTCCAGATTGGTTTGGAATCATTCAACAATTCCCAATCCCATAAAGTCTTGCTAACTTTTTTCTTTTCTTTTTCTTCATTGGCCTCTTCTACTTTGGCATCCTCATCTTCATCTTTCTTTTCATCTTCTAATTCGTCTTCTTTTTTTTCTTCTGCTATTGTCTTCTCTTGATTTTCTTCTTCTTCAACTTCAACAGTTTTACTGCTCCATAGATAAATAGGGAAGTTGATAAACTGGGAGTACTTTTTAATGAGATTTCTAATGGTATCTTGTTCCAAAAAGTCAGCTGCTTCATCTTTCATGTGTAAACTGTAAAAAAAGTAATAATTGTTATTTTTAAAAACTCATTATTTGTTACAAGAAATAAATATAAAAAATATACCTGATTGTGGTTCCTCTTTTGAGTGAATTACCTCGAGGATCATCAACAATACTAAAGCTTGCGCTGTCAGATTCCCAAATGTACTGTTTGTCATCATTGTGCTTGGTGGTAACAACAACTCTGTTAGCAATAAGAAAGGCAGAATAAAATCCTACACCAAATTGACCAATCATGTCGTTCATTTCCTGAGTATTTGATGCATCTTGCATTTTACCCAAGAATTCAGCTGTTCCAGATTTGGCTATTGTACCTAAATTATTGACAAGATCTTGTTTTGTCATACCAATGCCAGTATCTGAGATACTTAATATCTTATTATCCTTATCTGCCTTTATTCGTATAGCTAATTCTGGATTAGTTTCCAGAACATTTTTATCTGTAAGTGACAGTAATCGAATTTTATCCAGTGCATCGGATGCATTAGATATCAATTCTCTAAGGAAGATTTCTTTATTGCGGTATAATGAATTAATGATGAGCTTCATCATACGATTAACCTCGGTCTGAAAATTGAACTTTTCAGCCTTATCCCTCAATTCTTTTATTTGTGCTACATTTAGCCCATCAATTTTAATGGCTTCTTCTTCCCTTTGCACAACTTGTTCATCTAAAATTAAAAAAATTATTAACAGTGCTTCAATAACTTAAATAATAGGTGCATTATTAAGTCAAATTTACCTGTTCGTAGGGCTTCTCGACTAGAACCAAGATCATTTTCTACAGTACCCACGTCTTCCTCGATAAAGTCTTCTTCTGCAGCTGCAAATCCTGGAAAAAATAAAAAGCATAAAAATGTCAAGTTTTATTTCAAAGATATTCAATGTTGTAGTGATTTAGTCAATTCAAGCCGTTAAAAAAAAATTTGGTAGGAAAACTAACGCTTCTGGTACGTTATAATTTGATGAAAAGAACCAAAGCTTCAGCTGTGCTGGAAATTTCCGAAAAATCGGAGACTCACCTGCGAGCAGGAACAGCACCGCGACGACGAACGCGAACCTCTTCATAATTCTTTATCCGCCAGTAAGTAGAAGGTTGAGAGTAAACTAAGTATATATACGAAAAAAGTAACCCGTAGCACAAAGAGGCTTGCACATGCAAGTGTGTTAAAAGAGAAACTACGACTTGACGCGTCTACGGTCTATCGGCTACTGTCAAAGGGCTTTCGCGAACTGTGACTATTCAACAGCCACGATACTTACTATAACACTTAGTATTCTTATGAGTGCGCCTGTCGACGTCCGGGACACTCGGGAGCTCCACACGCGGCGGCAGCGGCCAATCGGAGAGAACCACGCGGCATACGTGGACCAATGCGAGACGCGCCGGTGGCACTCTTCATCCAAATGTTCGACGGCTATTGGACTCACGCGGGCTCACGGCATCGAGGCATTCGAAGCATCGCATTGCGGCTTTCCCGTACCTATAATAGAGGCTTCTCGAATATTCAACGCACGGGCGGCGTAGTGGCGCTCGCGCCAACTTATTGGCGCGCTAATTTTCCCCTCACTAATTATCTGTAAAACCTCCGGCAAGCTTCTTACTTATTACCTCTACTTTCATCCGGGATGCCAGGATGCGCTTGCGATATGGCGCAAACTCTTTTATCTGCCGTCGATAAGGATACTTGCATATTTTTATAACAATATTACAGACTTTTTCGTAATATTTTGTATTTTATACGCATTTTTACATGTTAGCAATGATAATTAAGTATGCAGTGACCCCGATTAAAATGACCTTATAAAAACTAATAAAAATTTGCAGATTCGCCCGAATGGAATAGAAGAAATTTAAGTAAATGTAGGAAACTAAGAAATTGTACCAAACTGTATAAAAGTGTAGATAAATGTGATAACCCTCGCGAAAAAATGATTTATATATCCTCATGCAGAACTATATATAAATATTATGTATGACTTATGTCTCTATATGACTGTACATAAATATATATATGGTCATATACATATATTTATGTATAATAATTATGTATAACTTTATATGATTTTGTATTGTAATAAAAATCTTTTAGTAATTCCATTATTCATATAATTGTACATTGATATATAAAATTATATACCATATAATACATGAACATATCACCATCCATAAATCATAATCATGAATTTGACCTAAGATTACGTTAAGTTGCGCTTAGGTCCATGCAAAATTATTATATATACTAGGGGGCTGCGCCCCCCTGCGCGCCAACCCGCACATCTTTCATATTACATTACAATATTAAAAAAATAATAAGTTTATAAAAAAAAATAAAAATTATTATATTTGAAAAGCCACATTAGTGAAAAGTAAAATGTTACTTTATGTTATTTTGAAGAAATTTAAAACGTTAACTTTTACTCTTATATATTACTTAATCTAAAAGAAATAAAAACCCAAAGTATTCTAGTATTTTTTTTCTATTATTTAAGTCTTCTAACATAATTGAATGTAAAAAAAATAGACAGAAATGTTGATAGATGAAAATATGTCTACTTATCTGAGATATAATAAATTTAGTATTTATAGTATTTTAAATATTTCTACTTATCTGATATAATAAATATAATTCTTCTTTAATATATATATATATATATATATATATATATATATATGTGAGATACATTCTGAATGTATACATTTCATTTATATATACTATAGATTATCCACCACAAAATTTTTGCCTGTATTAAGGTAAAACAATAATAGAGGAATGTTCCCCTTTTTCATATTCCGTTCCTTCTTAAGCTTAATTTTACATAGGTGTCCTTGTACCCTATCTCCCGATCTCAGTAGATGTTAGACAAAAACATTTTTGCTTCCTCATAGAGAAAGCTTTGTAACGGTGAAAAAAATTTCAGAAAAAAAAAATGTTCAAAAAGATGTATGGCGATATATGTGTATATTATGTGATTCTGATGATTTTTGTTTTCGGGGATGTATGCATGTGTGTGTGTGTATATATATATTTCAACTCTTCATATTTCCGAAACGAATCTACTTTGAGATTTTATTGATTTTCTTTTGTTTTATAACCAAAAATAGTTTTTGAATTTTTAGTTTTTTCGATTTTTTCATATCTTATAGCCATTATTACATAGTATAATATACTTTTCTTGAAAGGTATTTAAATTACCTACATTTTCATTTTTTTAAATTTAAAATTTCTTCACTCTGTCATTTGTTATTAAGAAAAACATTTTTATATTTCAAAAATTAATATCTCAAAAAATCCCTACTAAAAATTGTAAGTAAGATCTGACGTAAGAACGTACGAATAATTTACGTAAGAATTAACGTAAGAATTACTTACGTAAGAACTTACGTAAGAACTAACATCAGTTCTTACGTAAGAACTTACGTGCGAATTTCACATAAGAATTTTTATCAAAAAATTTTTATGACTTGAAAAAATTATTTATGTTTTACTGTAAAATAACTTCACGCACAAATTGCTGCGTCAAATTTTAAATCCCATTTTTAAATGGGGATAACAAAAACGAGGCGAGCCTCGTGAATGCGAGATTGACAAATGGCAAGAATATCAGAGTCCCGACTTCCTTATGTAGTCTTGGCGGTACGCCGGTACCTATTCTTCTTCTTCTTCTTCTTTTTAGTTGCTTGGAGCCGTAGCTCGTAGTGCCATCATCGGGTATTTATTTGAACTGTAGGTAGGTGGTTGTTTTCACGGCAATTTTGAATTTGGACTTTTAGGATTTTGATTTCTTGAGGCTGTGTACAGCACTGTTAGGAAGTGGTTTCTTGTGTTGGTGGGTAACGAAGTAAATAGAGGAGTGTTAGAGATGGTTTAATAGGACAGGATTTAGCTATTCAGACAAAGAGGTGGCATGAATTTAAAAATTCTGTGATGAATTTTGCATTTTTCGGGTTTTTGAAGTATTTCTGTAATTTTTATTGGGAATGTAATTTTATAGTTTTTCCATTTTTTAATTAGTGTGTCTCTCTCTTTGAGATAGAGGGGGCAGTCTAGGACAACGTGTTCTATATCTTCTTCTCTGTAGCCGCATTTGCATCTTTCCGATTTTACTATGTTTTTCCTGTAGAGGCTTTCTGCAAGTGAGTAGTGGTTTGCTCTTATTCTGTTCATTGTTGTTATGTGGTACCTTGGGAAGTTTGTATTGTAGAACCAAGGTTTTGGATTTGTGTTGTAGAAATTTTTGAAGTATTGTACGCCTTTAATTTGTTTCTGAGAGTCTAAGATATCTTGAAATCGTTTTTGCACTTTTTCTTTACTATTTTCAAATAAGTCAGAGTAGGGAATTTGTATATTCACTTGATCGCCCGTTTTCACGGCTTCCTTTGCAAGGCCATCAACTATTTCATTGTTTTCAATGCCGTGATGTGCTGGTATCCAGTATATATATTTATTTTACAATTGCTCTTTTTAATTTCGTTAAGTAGGTTTTTTATGTCTAGGGTTAAATATGATACGTTTTTTGTTTTAAATGGTCAGTAGTTGGATACAGCTCTAAGTACCGATAAGGAATCAGTGAAGATTCTTGCTTTGCTTATATCTTTATTTATAATGATGTTAAGGGTTTCTAAGATGGCATAAGCTTCTGCCGTGAATACAGAGGCGATTTTCGTTATTTTTATTTTGCGCGTTATGTTTATATCAGGTGAATATATCGCGGCATCTGTGTGGTTACCATCCTTTAGCTTAGAACCGTCCGTGTAGAAATCTGTGTAGTTAGTAGACTTGTTAGAGAATAGTTCATTGAATTTTTTTGAGGATTTTTTGATTTCTGTATTTGGTTTCCTTCTTGTTTAGATATTATTTCTTCGACATTGTATAAGATGCTGGGTGGGCTATACGTATATGGGAGTGGTAGATTAAATTTTTTGACAATTTTATTCTTTTGGAAAAAGAATATTATGTAATTTTTGAGTAGAGGGAATGAATGTTTGAGCTTTGTGAATTGACGTTTGTTTGTACTTTTTACGTATACGTCGCAAAGTAAGTTTGATAGGCGGTCAGACTCCAATGATAATAGTTTAGATGCGTATTTTTCGGCTAGAAAATTTGTTCTGACGTCTAGCGGAGGTTCTTTGGCGTCGGCTAGCATGACGTTTATTGGAGTAGAATTTCTATAGCCTAGGGCCATCCTAATAGCTTTATATTGGAGTTTATTGATTTTTTCTTTGAGTGACGTATTTTTAATGTTTATGTTGAAACAATTGCAGTCTGTTATGCTTCGTATTAGTCCTCTATACACATTAAGCAAGATCTGGGGGTGTCCACCCCACCAGGTACCTCTCAAGACTTTGATTATGTTAAGGGACTTGAGGATTTTTTCGATTGTGTATTCAGCATGGACATTCCACTCTAGTTTGGAATCTATCCAAATTCCAAGATATTTGACTGCTTTCTCGTTTTTTATGATGTTACCTTTTAGCGCAATACTAAGGTTCGAGTTTATATTTTTGGCATTGGTAAATGACGTATATTAGATAAAGAGTGGGGCTTAAGACACAGCCTTGTGGTACTCCCAAATGCCTGAAAAATGGTCCTTCTAAAATGTGACCTATCTTAAAGTATAGGTTTCTGTTGGTCATTAGATTAAATATAAATTTCCTGATTTTAATAGGGATTTTGATTTTTTTTGAGAATGTTTTGTAGGATGTTTGGATTGACCATGTCAAATGCTGATTTAATATCGATTAGTAACCCACAGAGGTGGGAGCCTTCCAAAAACGCCTTATGAATTTTTGCGACTAAAAAAGAAATGCTTGTAGCACAGGACTTGAATTTTCTAAACCCACTTTGAGACTCCGGTAGTAGCTCATTGCTCTCTAAAAAGTGTAGTAGACGTAATTGGATGATTTTTTCAGTAAGTTTCAGTAGACACGATGCTAGTGTTATAAGCCTAAATTTATTGGTTTCTTTTTTGGTAAGAGAACTACCATGAATTCTTTCCAATCTGGTGGAAATTCATTTGTTTCGAATAAGTCATTTATTGTGTGTAGAAGCAATAATCTGAAGTTACTTGGCGTATTTTTCAACATTTGGTTATTGATTTGGTCCAACCCTGGACTAGAGTTTGTGTTACATGAGTTCAGAGCGATGTTTAATTCTTCTATTGTAAACGGTTGGTCAAGTTCGGTATATGCATTGCAGTCTGTAGACGATTCATATTCTGGTGGCTTGATATATGAGGCTGATTGAGGACAAAAGTCTTCAATAAATTTTCTCATATGAAGATTGGTCTCAGCGTTTGGAATGAAAGATGACTTTTTTGGTTGTTAAATTTTTTTATTGTATTCCACACTTCTGTAGTGTCAGTTTCTCTAGAGAGTTTGGTTTCCGTATATTTTTTGAAACTCTCAGATTTTATCTCTCTTAGTCTTTTCTTAGAATATGTGGTGAATTCGCCCTAGTGAAAAATCTCACGTGAGATTCTGCTCCGGATGCTGGTAAAAATTTATCTGAATTAAAAATCAGTTTTGTCTGTATTGGCGGCCGCCTATTAGGCTGTTTTACCCCCCAGATG
>JAPYZO010002691.1:0-14158 GCA_030522905.1 Torymus flavipes | reverse complement strand
AGGATTTTGGTAACCTACGACAACCTCAATCAGCCAAAATTACCTCGCAAATAACTTACCACTCAACCGTGTAATTCCATCGCTCCTATTTTATTGCGTTGTTTTTGAAATCTACGTGAACACCCGATATTTTACGTCACCTATAAAAAATTGCCGCGGATCCCGCCACTTTGAAAGTTTATCGAATTGTATACAAACGTAGCAGCAGCGCCAAGACGATATTTTTCGTCGTGCTTGTATGATTACTTAAAAAAGTCTAGCGCATTAAGCTGCGTGCGGAAAATATCGCGCAAAAAGTAACCGGAGAACCGGTTCGAGCCGTTATTTTTCTTCGCGACATGACGAAAACAGGGTATACGAGACGCGCGGAATAGGAAGAAAACAAGTGCGAGGGGACTCGCTGTTATATAAGAGAAAGCTAAGTAAAACTTTGGATTTGTTTGAATGCGTCTTCGAGACTATATTATGTGAAATTCAAGCAACGGATGTTATATTTTTATACTTTTGTATATATTATCTTATAATTCTGCGATATGGAAAGCAAGGATGCCTGATACATGTTCAAATTTAAAAACCTGCAGTTTTTTTTTTAAATCCCAGCGTTAATTTTATGACAAAGTTAATTCGCCAGCAAACTGGGGTAAAAAAACAGGTCAGTGAAACAAAAAGGAATAAAACGTCGATCCAGCACTGAACTGAAAAGCTCCTGTATAAAAATATGATCATTTTCTCATCGATTGCATAGACAATTTCCCGAATTCCAATCGGTTTCACCAAACATTTCCTGAAACAATTAATTCCCTCTTCTCGCCAAAATTACTAAACGACCTCACAGGGCTCAGCAACCAAATTCCGTTAAATTAACAAACCAGTATAACCTTCATCACTGCAACAACGCGCGCCTCTGTCTCCTCCTCGCGTCCCGTCATACTCGCTAATGACCGCGCGTATACGCCGTACTTACGTACGTATACGTTATACGCGTGTACCCCAGCGCTCCGGGCAATGTTTTTGTAATCTCCGCTGTATAAATATTGGCCTGTTATCGCAGAAAACAAGGCTGCCTGTACGTAGTGCCTCGACCCAATGGATATTGTATGAGACCGTGGAGGTGGGTTTTTTTTTGCTCTCCCGCTCCGCTCGCGCAGGACAATATTACGGTTTACCTTGGGCGAGTTTTTGATTCGACGAGCTGAGTTTTTAATGCTTGGACGGTTGTGGATTCGATGAATAATGAAGGCAGTTTTACGATGGTTTTCCGAACGGCGGTGCATGGTCGAGAGGATAACTGTTGTTTTAAGAATGAAAAAAGTTGTATAACTATTCGAGGGTGTTGTTTCTATTGCGGATGAATATACATCTGGCGTAAAAGTATACTAATCTGAGTCGCATATTATATAGGAAGGTGACAAACTTATTTTTCTGAATTGACCTCGTCTCGTATAGTAATAATAAATACTGAAAATGAAAAAAGTAAAATAATCAAATTAATGCGAATAACGCGCCTTGATGAGATACACTTATGCGCACAAAGTTTAGTTTTACAGCTGTAGATGGGAGTCATATTTTTAAATTAATTTTGTCTCTGCTCTGTACTACTTAGCTGACTTACTGCAAAACTTAGTCTGTTATCTGATACCAGAAGAGTTAAATTTCAACACTCGGTAAAAGTGGGTGTAATTACTTCAAGCGCACTTAAAATTGTTATATCCAGTTTCGCCGACAATCCAAGAATTAATTAACGAAAAATGTATGTATGTGTATCTATTTCTAAAAGAAAGTAGAAAAAAAGGTAGATAAGAAAAACAGACGGTTATTCTTAAAGCGCTAGATAGCGAAAATTCACTGCTCGTTCTATTTATTTCGAAACTAATCCTAAAACCCAACTTAATAACGAAAACTCGGTGCACACATAGCGAGTATATCGATTTTATAATTTAGGCCTCGAGTTCCGCGTTAATGGCCTTAAAGGCAAAAACGACTTTGCCTCGCATATAGCACTTTAATGCACGATTCAGAGGGTTAAGTACTGAGAGAAATTAAAAAAAAAAAAAAAAAAAAATTGTGTCGTCGACCGAGCCAAAGAAGCCGTTCCTCCGTAAAGCTCTTTAATTAGGTTTACAGCTAATCTTAAAACAATAGCTGTTGGCATTCTGGCACACATGCGGCACTTTCGTCAGCAGTTAATTCCTGGAGTATTTTAATTTTTCTTTTCAAAAAGTAGGGAACTGTATCTAGTAGAAGAAAAAAATGGTATGGAAAGGGTAATAGTAATAAAAGATAAAATTTATCAAATTTATAGCCATAATTAGAAGAAAAAGTAATTTTCCAACTTCAACGTTTATAATGAAATTCTAAATACACCCCTATTTGCAAAAATTAATTTCATTCAATTCAATTTATTTTGTTTCAGTAAACACAAAAAAATTAATAAAAATGCCGAGGTAAACATTTTTGACACGTATATAGGCGTACAAAAATAAACCAAACAACAACTCTAATTTTCACCGGGTACTTCGTAATTTCGGCTCCACCGCAACTTCCACAATTATCGCCTCCGTCCAATATCCCTTCGCTCGCTTACCCGTCTCCTCTTCCGCCTGGCCTCAGCCATCAATCTCCCCGCCATCTCGGCCACCGACAAAACACTTATATTCAGTATACCCCCAACTATACTTGGCTCATTAACCTCAAGACTCAACTCCCGTCCCCCTTTCTCGAAGTATCGAATCTCCCTACTCACACACGCACAGCTGCAGCAGCAGTATAATATCGGGGTGGGCGCTTCGATCAGCCGTTTCACGGCCGGGGCTGCACGCATGTGGATACAGATACATACGTCGCGTGTCCGAGAGTATATTACGAGGTGATTTCTGTTGGGACGTGCGCGCGCGAACGCGTATATATCCATTGTGCGAAATTAGACGGGCGCGCGGGCGCACGTATGCGCGTCTAATTACCTGCAAGGCTGATTGTTCGCGAAATTGTGGCCCGTCGATGATCCACGTCAATGCCGCGCCCCCCGCGCGAGAGGGACGCGAGGAAGAGTGAGAGAGAGAGAGAGAGAGACACGCTGGATATACGCGTGCCTTATCCATGCCCTTTGTGCGTCCCTAATTGCAACGGGGAGCTGAGCCACGGGTGTACGTATTATATACAGAGAGATAGGCGGGCATCTCATGCTACCGTGTCTGCGCTTCTTCCGCGCGAGACCAAGGCGTGGCCTTTCAAGTGCCGATGCGCCCGCATGCTTTTGTAGTGTCTGCGCAATAAAGGGGTTCCGCGATCTTTGATCTGAGGCTTGGGGGGATTATCGCGATCGCGGGCGATATATAAGTGAATTCATATTCTTTCTTATGATATCGTGATTGTAATAAACTTGGTTAAAACATATTTTAAATGGCACTTGGAATAGATACTTATACATATGTCTGACTAAACGCGGCCTGATTCTACTTGAACGAAAATCTGGCTTTAAAATTACTAGGTATATCTATATAGTTTTTTTGATATATGTCTTTTATAAAAGTCGTATTTTCATGTAAAGTACTTTTAATTAGTCCCCGATATAGTAGCGCTGTTGCATAATAATCGAGTATAATATTGAAAATATATTCACTTTCATCGGGATTTTCCATTACGAATTGTATACACAAACGAGACCGGAAATTCAATATTTTACCTGATTGCGTTCTGTGTTTGGGATTCATAACGCGAATTAATTTAGCTGTGCGTGCGTTCACATATATCGGGATTGGCAATTGTCGTAATACAAACAAAAAGTAGCAATTGTTGGGCGAAAAAAAAAAAGTCCGCCTATTACACGACGGCATATATGCAACCACGCGTATCGCGAATTGATTATCGTGGAAGTTGAATTGCTTTGAATTATTGAATTAGCGCAGACGCGCGCGGGGTTGTACCAGCGTGTATGCGGTTTGGCAAACATCGATTAGCTCATTATCAAAATTTCAAAACTACCCTAAAATCCGCAGCCCTCGCGCGCTTGCAGTTTAATCAAATTTTCATGCGTTCGAGGTAGAGAGGTCGCGTCGGCTGCTCTTCTATTTTAAATCGAATATCCGATAAACGCATTAAACAAATACATCGGTGATATTTTTGAAGTAATTTTGTGTTTAACTATGCTCGTTGAGTGACATATACCCATATGTCAGAAATTAATTTTATCAAATACGTTGAGTGAAATCCTTCTAAATTACATGAAATTAACAGGATGAGGATTCATTGTAAAAATATCAATTAAAAATGGTGTTAGCGAAATGATTGGAATATCCAAAATTTACAACCGTGCCGCAGTGCCAGGCGTTATCTATATGCGTGTAATATTAACGTCCGAGTGCATAATTGCACGGCAAAACCGCCCGAAATCTAATACTTTACGAAATCAATAAACGTATTGCGCCAACTAGCAGTCGTAATTAACATGATTGTTGCAAATAAATCATGCACATTTACATCACTGTCGCAATACCGCTTCTACTGTCAGACTTTGTTAAGCCTCCGAAACTCTAATGGAAATTGATTAGTGCAGCACTATAAACTGAAAATAGGAGCGTTACAGCAAAATGTCCTTTATCCTAAAATTTAAATAACCAACGAACCAATCGCTATCTTAATTATTATTATGTTTTACTTTTACTCTGTAAAGGGTTCTCTGTGATAAATAAATAAAAGAAAAATAAAATACAATACATCAGGATTGAAATTTATGAAATGAGAATTATTATTTTTATTTGCAAGATTGGCAAAAATGAAAACGGTACAGTTATTGACCACTGAAATCCGCTGAAATGTATAACAGTTTGCACGCCAACTGTAGATTTACGCTGGAAAAACCCGGGGGTATTCTGACGTGCAATTTGATTGCACGTTCTGGACCGCTGGAAAGTCCCAAGGAAGGGAGAGCCGTTGGCTCTCGTCCGTCAGCAAAGTAACGTCCAGTCGGACATGTTAGTAGTTATTTAACAGTAAATATGAATATTGTTGTATTATTGATAATAAAACCTTCCTAAACAAGCTTAAAAAAATATCATCAATATAGTAACTGATTGCAATGTAAAAGAAAAATAATTATATTGATTACTACAAGTTTTGCTAACTTGATAAACGACGTTACTCTATTTGTCAATATAGCCATAATTAAAGTTTTGTAAGCGTCAATTAAGACTACCATAATTCCCGAATCGTCAAAACACTCGTAAATACGACGATTATAATCCCAACATTGCCATCAGGCGCGCGCTTGTATTAATTGAATCAGTAGTATAGCAAGCCCGACAAAGACACAGGCCGTTGAAACGCGCCGAAATAATCCGCTCGCACGTGCAAACGCGTGTCGTGACGCTGCATCACATATATAGGCGCCTCTTCTCGCTCCCTCTCAGGCCGCGATCAGTCAAAGCGCGAGAGAGCCTAAAATAAAGCCTCAAATTATAACCGAGCGCTTTGAGCTAATGCAATCGCTCCCATGGCAGCGAATAAACGCGCTGCTCGCGCTTTGCATACTGCAGCGAGAGGAATCTCGTTCTTGTTTCGCCTCAAAGGACAAAGCGAGGCGGAGCGTAAAAGCCGCTGTCGTCGACGCCGCGTGTATAAGACGGGAGACGTAAACTTTGTTACCTACCTCGCGGCGGCCCGCCCGCGCTATTACCCAAAAGTCCTCGTTTCAAAGCGCGCCCGCGTCTTTCTCAATGGGAACGCGGAGATCTTATGCTGTGATCGTCAAAGCATGTGAGCCGTTAGCCAATATTAAGCTATATGGAGGAATATAGGATTTTCGCCTCTTTTTTTCTCGTGGTTGTTGTTGTTGTACTCTTCGATCGCGCCGCGCTCGTTTCACGCCTCATCGGTTGTGTAATTTAACCGTGGCGTGCGCGCAGCCCGCGTGTAATTTCCGCGCGGTTATATGGGCCGTGTTAATCGGTTAATTGGGAAAGTTTTTCGGCATGTTGTTTGGGTAAACACGCAGGCGCACGCTGAATGGCCATAGGCGTTGTCTTCCTTTCTTTCTCGGAGCGGGTCTTGCTTTTTCAAAGTTGTAAGTATATAGTAAGTACTACCTAGCTACCTTTCGGCGACGAAAACTTTTCTTTCGTCGCCGAGTGCGATGAGAGATAAGGAAATGGCTCTCTCTCTCTCTTTTTTTTTAATTATACATTATGAATTTTCTCCCCGGCCGGGAGCGTAGTTCTTGAACATTGCGAAGTAGATTTTTAAGTGAAATTTTTTCGAAACTTTTTTCGAGAACGTGAATAATTTTTTGTTCAATGTGCCGTTATATAGATAAAAGTGTCGTTTTGAGCGTGAGTAGCAATGTATAACGTGAACGTACTAATTATAATTACTTTGGTGTAATACAATTCAAAGCAGCGGATAACGATTACAAAATGAATAAAAAAACCAAGAGGGAATGAAAAAATTGCGTCTCCATTGCAGTCGTAACCGTATACTCTCGTATAGTTGCATAAAAATGAAGAGAAAGCCAGAGAAAACCCCGAATCGGATGTTATCTCTTTCTCGGCAAATCCTATCGTTGACGGGACGGCGTGTTGTGCTTTTGTTGACGAAAGGCGTGTCTTTACGGAGCAAACGGGATTAATTAAATTATACCGTAGGATCCCTACTCTTCCGGTAATGATGTTTCTCTTCTCATTGAGCGTATACCATATTTCTCGCTCTCTTAACTCCTTATCTCGTTCTTTTTTTTTTATCATTTCTATATATTTCTCTTGATATAATTATATTCTGTTATCTGATACTTTGTATTTCATTCTATTACCTCAGCTCAAAGGGAAATTCGTAAGAGTTATATTAATGACTTCAAGTGATTGTGAAAATTATTTGGGAAAGAGCAAATATAGAAAATGTATGCTTTCGAGTAAACTTTGAGTTTCAGTCAGAAAAATATAGAGGTATAGATAGAATAGATAGATAGCTCATGCTGTAAGCAATTTTCTCAGCACGTAAAAAGAAGAGAGAATCAGTGTACATACGTAAAACCTTCACCCCTTGTGGCTCACAAAGATTTTTGTCATGAAAATTTTTCATCAAAAAATATCCCCTCGCAAAGATTCGCTTCTCTTCTACAAAAAAACTAATAATCTCGATATGTAAAACGGCTTTTCCGAACATAAGTACATGCCTAAAATAACTCACTTATAACTGAAACAAAGCAGCCATTATTATTCAGATTTCCTCGAAACGAAACCAGCCAAACTGTCGCTTGAAAAAGAAATTATGTCGCGAAACTATAAGCCATTAACGAACGAAAAAAAAGAAGAGAAATCACCCGAAAACGTCCCTCCATAAAAAAGAAACTTTTCGCTCGACCCTTATATAGCCGCACACAGCCCCACACATACATTCCGTTACGATGATACAGCGGCGGCAGTAGCAGCGGGCATAAAGAATCTAAAACTCAGCAGTATAGGTCCTCTCTCCTCCCTCTTCTTTCTGCCCGCTAAAATTCTTTTGTGAAGCGTGCGCTCGCGCGCCATCGTGGTCGTCCCTTTCTCTCTCTATCCTCGCGGGAGAAGTTCGCGAATCGCCGGGATTACACAAAGATTACTTTCGCCGCCACCGAAGAGAAGAAAGCCGCCGCCGCCGCTGCTCCCTTTTTCCACTGTCTCGAACGAACTAATCCTCGGAAAATAAAACGCGCGGGCCTCTTTTCCTCCCTCTTCTTTTCTTTCTCCATCTCTTTTACGTCAGCTTGGACGGTATACGTATGGCGCTGACACGAGCCTTTGCTCGTCGTTTTAATAAAGCCACTTTTCCCAAAGCGATCGCACGCGATATATATAGCGACGACGACTCGTTCTTATGCCCTACGGCCGCGGCTGACTTTCAGCCCTTTGTTGGATTTCCGCCTTGTTTTTGAATATTCATGAAAAATCCGGAGGAATATCGAGAGCTTACGTTGTTTAGTTGAATTTGCATGCAAAGTAGAGACGATGGGAGGGAAAGAGCACAGCTGGTGAAGTCATCGACGAGGATCATAGAGTAAATATTGCTTTTGAAGTCCGGCTAGGGGACGATTCTATCAAGCGCTTGCGCGGAATGAAATTACGAGGAAGAGAGGAAAAAGGTGACGCCGCAGGTGTAAATAAATTGCTTCGAAGCTGTGTGTGTGTGTTTTACGGACGCAAGTGTGAAATAAATCAGCTTTTTAATACACTAGGGGAATTAAAACATTGGCCGGTATAACGAGATTTCATTTACAGTATATATATGCGAGCGTACACACCTCTTGCAAACCGGAATAATGTTTTATTACAGAAATGAATATATCTCTTTATACATCAATTATTTTATTAGTATGGAGCGATGTGATTGGCGCGGGACAGATGCTCTCAGTAAAACCACGCATAAGCCGTGTAATTATACCCTGATGGTAGAAATGCTAACCAACGGTTGGCGAACCCTTGATCAATTTATGATTATGTTGCTATTGTCGACGAAGAATAACTATTTATACATGGGGAAATATAATATTGTAGATGCTTTAAAATGTAGTGATATAGTTTTAGTTTTAATTAAATTTCGATGTTAATCTTAAGTAGAAATGCTTCCATTTAATTAACATATTAACCAACGAAGTTGGTCTATTTTCTGCCAGATTAAATGGGTATCAATTGTCTATAGTCGATTATAGTTATACAAGAACGCCTAATTGACATTTATTAAAATTTGTATTAAAGTCACTATGTGAATTTAATTTATATCTAGCTTCAAAAAAAAAATCTGATTAAATAAATCTTAATTTTAAGCTCACTCAATTAACCAGCACCGTGTACCAGGCCTCTCCGTAACTCGATTCATGATAAAACTCTCCGCGCTACGAGAAAACCTGAAATATACACTCCTGTAGACAAAAAAACCGCCGCAATGTCTTGTCTTTTATTGGCTTTGTTCCCTGCCCGTCCGTCCGGTTTTACCCAAAGCCACAGCACGGGTGCGAATATTTCCGCAGTTTTTTCTCAAGCACGAAAGGGCGGGGCTCTCACTGCTTATTATTAAGTGGTTCTTCTTTGTCGGATTTTTATCCACGCGAAAGCTGCGCCGCGGTATATATAGTAGGCAGCGCGTATAACACTCGCAAAGCCGAGAGCGTATGCTTAATTGCTGGGCGAGTTAACTCGGCCGTGAAGCCAGTGGAAAATAATATAAATTGTAAAAGAGAGTGGTGAGGGTGTAAGAGACTTTGAAAAACGCTAGGGAATTTAAAGAGAACGTTAAATAATGCAGCTAAAAGCTTTCCTCCGAATATCCTTACTTTATTTTCCGCGGCGAGCTGTGGCGCGTGTACGCAGGAAGCGCGAACGCTAAAAAGTTTTATAAAATATTCCGGATGGAATGGCTCGCGCTGTTGTTCGTAATATAAGGTTCCGATTCCAGTTTCCTTATGAACTTATCGAACTGCTGTACGAGGATATAATTATTGCGCGAAAAGTTGAAAAATATATTTTTTATCGCGGCTTTGATGTTTTTAATACTTGTTTTTCATATACCAATTAATTTAATGTGACCGATGACAATATTTACACTTTTTTAAATTAATGTTTTGTATTATATATTTATATTTTCCTCGGTAACCGTAGGTTCTGCAGACGATATAATTAAAATTTTGTGGAGAGTAAACTTGAAATTAGGTTAAAGTAACATATAATAAGAAAATTTTGTAGTAGATTTTACCTTATACCTATAAAGAGACATATTATAATGACTTTTAGATTTTCTAAAAACTATGAATTAAATCTAAAATTATTATGCATACTATATATCCAGCTAGCTGCTTGTCACAGCTACACACAAACACGAATTTCCGATCAAGGAATCAAAATCTTAATTTCAGCTTCACATTTTACAGCACAACGCATCATACAACATCTTTTCCAACGAAACCATCAAGAAAAAAAAAGTATGTTCAAAATCCAAACATATTTTTCCCGAGCAATCGCAAAAGCACTCATCGCGAGATTCATCCTACATTGCCCTGAGAGACCTGCATTCTCGCCCTCTATACCCAGTTACCTGCACACAGACCACACCGCTTGCATGACACTCGTCACAGCCTCTCGCGCACGTCCGCGCCTTCCGCACTCTGTCGCTCTCGCGCGCGTGTATCTGCGATTCCCACAAGACCGACCGCGCGACAGCCAGCGCGGAATGTCTGAGCACAGCCGACAATCGCGGGGAGCCCCTCTGAATTTCGTACGCTCGACAGTCAAACGCGATATATATATATATATATATATACACGCGCAGCGCAATTTTCCCGGAGTGCGGAATATACGTGCGCCCATCCGTTATTAATAAATGCGCGCGCGACCGTGCGTGATTCTTCGGGCCAAGACGTCACGCATATCCTATATATGTATATATTTTTGTAGGAAGAAGGGAGGGAAAGAGGGAGGAGAACGTTTGCATATTCAGGAGCGCGCGCGAGAACGCAGAGGAGAGGGCTATTTGAATTTGAATTTCGTGGATATGGGAGAGAGAGGTGGTGGCGGTGGTGGCGGTAACGCGGCCTAATTTAGTCGCTTGTCGTTAAGTCGCGTCGTCGTCGTCCTCGTTCCCTCTCTCTCTCTCTCTCTCTCTCTCTCTCTATCTCTCTCTCTCTCTCTCTCTCGTACGCGAGCTGTGCCACCGGAGATGTTGATAAGCCTAGATTGCGCGCGATATGCCAGCGTTTCGTCGCGTTTTTTTCGCCGACGAATTTCGGAGTGTTGAAATTCGCAGGGGGGAATACATTTTCGACTATACGTTCTATGTATCCTATCGTCGCAACTTTGATTAAGTTTCAAATTGTAATAGTTCGTTGACAAACTTTAATTGTAACCTTGGTAACTTGTCGAATTGGAGGGTGTATATTTATTTGTAATAATATACTTGATTATCGTTGAAATATACGTATGTGTATATAATATAAAAATGAAACGAAAATTTTACATATTTGATGGCACCGCTACTACTGACCGCCCCAATCAACCATAATACTATTTAAATTATCTAACAACGCAGTTATACTCGATCTTGTTAGACTATCAAACAAACGGGTTCTCCGTGATCGCGAAAAACTATCGCTTCCACAGGATCCCCCGGCGTTGTGATAAACAATTCCCCGATTTCAAAATAGCCGCTTGTCCCCTCTCTCTCTCTCTCTCTCTCTCTCTCTCTCTCTCTCTCTCTCACTCTCAAACAAAAGCAAAGCTTAAATTTCCGCGCACGCCGATAGTTCAAAGCTTCGTTTATACAACACGAGGAAATCACTCGCAAACTCAGCGGGGAAACTGCAGAACGCGCAACCGTGGTCGATCCAATAGCCTCCCCCTCTCTTCTCTCTCTCTTTAAAATGCTAAGCAGCAATTTTTTCCTTCACGCGCGCGCGGCCACAAAGCGATGCGCTGCACCTTCATCATTTTCCTGGGGCGTTGTATGCTTGCTGTGTGGGTGTAACTTTCAATTACAAGCCCTGCGCGACTATGCTGTTTTTGCCCCCGCGTTACAAGTCTAGGTCACCAGAGCGAATGAGAGAGAGAACATTAGGGTCAAATACGCATTGCCTATACATGAAAACAATGGAGAGCGTGCGAGACAAAGAGAGTGCGCGAGTACCGTGGTTATAGGCATTCGCCGCAACCATTATACAGCAAAAGAGAGACGTATATGTGTGTAAGGAAGAGAGAGAGAGAGAGAGAGAGAGAGAGAGAGAGAGAGAGAGAGCCGAAGGAAGATTGATATCGCCGTGTGAATGACGATGAACGCGCGCGATAACCGCAAGTCCCGCGCGGGGGAGACGAGTCGTCGCGCGAGCTCTCGAGAAATTGAATGTCTGTCTCCGCACATGTTTTTGCATAAGCTCGTCTCTTAGCGCAGCTGCAGCAGGAGCACACACACATATATGCACGCGCGTACACATGGCCTCGACGCGGAATAGTTTGCGAAGTAATAGGTATGCATCTTTGTGAGAAGGAGCAGGAGTAGGAGGAGGGCAAAAAGAATGCCGAAGGATGAGAGTTTTGGATTAAGGCCTGTGGTGGTATAGGGAATTGGGATGTGTGAGGAATGCATGGAAAATAGTTTCGACGCTGAAAGTAAAAAAAAAAGACGATGGCGTATTTTATAATAATTTGGTTTGTAAGTCAGATGTGGATGTGCAATACAATTTTTATTATACTTAATTATACAATGGAAGATGATTTTTTATTTCTCAGTAAAGGTATATAGCAATAATCAA
This sequence comes from Torymus flavipes, assembly GCA_030522905.1. Taxonomy (NCBI): domain Eukaryota; kingdom Metazoa; phylum Arthropoda; class Insecta; order Hymenoptera; family Torymidae; genus Torymus; species Torymus flavipes. The sequence goes on along the minus strand of JAPYZO010002691.1, from coordinate 1,899 downwards.
ACTATTCAATTTCTATACTCCAGATATAATATTTGAAATTTCTATAAGCGGGCTATCTTTATTTTTATGATACACGACTAAAAGAAATAAATTACAAAGCTTTGTTAAAAATTTTGAGTAAAATAATAATAATAATAATAATAATGAAAGTAGACGTTAATGTCTTTGAAAATACATAGTTCACGCGATATGTTAAAAATATTGAATTCTTCCAATTACATATAGAAATGTTAAAAGTTTTATTCGAAAATTTTGACAACCCTATTATCAGTAGAAACAGATGTATATGGTAAGACAGGATATTTGAAGAAAATAAGAATACACACATATATATAAAACCATAAAAATTTTATTGTAAATTCGAGGCTAAAATTTTATCGCGCAATTATAATAAAATCTAAAATAAAATTCTCAATAAAAACATATATGATTATTTATACCTAAAGTCTAGCACAGATCTCTCCACTCGATTCGTACGTACGAATAATACATACATAATTCACACGAAAAACGATTCGACGAATATTAGTAGAACACGTATATGCGACGGGAAAATACGGCGACAAGAGATTAAGATTGCTAAAACATCGTGTTCGTTAATGCACGGGCATGCGCACACTCGGGCCGAGCTGGCGTGAGCATGAAATTAAATTTAAAAAGTGGTTATTTTCATATTACGTGGCGCTGCCAAAAGCTGTGAAGCTTCGCGAAGAAAAAGCGTTTTTGTCTCCGCCACTCTCGGACACACGAGCGTCTTTTTGGGGAAGCGAAGGAGGGAAAGAGAGTAATCAAAAAAGGGTGGCTAAAACAGCGTGCTGAAAAAAAAAATCAGTGAGCTCAGTGAACCAGGTTTTTTTCTCTCTAAGAGCATTACGGTTTTTTCAAAAGGAGCGTGAGTACGGTATAAGGGAACGAATTGCTGTGTGTTTTTTCTTCGCGTTTTATGCGAGGATTTGTTTAAAATTTTTCTCACCAGCGTGTGGCGCAGTAATTTTTATGAAATTTTTTCGTAAAAAATTCTTTAAGTTTGATAAAAATAAAGCTCATTTGGCCTACTATTAATTACTGTGCTTTTAGTCTTCTTAAATTCAATTTATATATGCATTTTTATATAAAAATGAACAATAATTTTCTGTAAAAGTCTTACAATAATTATAATTGACAGTAGTTTTTCCAGCTGGTGTGCGACTATTATCGCGCCAGAGCATAAAGACGTATACACACCTGTGACGAGAGCAGCATTTTTCTTCACATTGGATTTAAGGTATGCAAATATGATGAAAAATATCGTAAAAATCAGTTTTTGCTCATCAAATGGTGCAATATTATTTATACCTTATGCATATATTTTATTGAAAAACCTCACACTCGTGCCAGAATCGTTTATCGCACTAGTATCGAAAATTAATATTTCCACATTTCGCTATTTTCCATAATCATCTTCACAAGTACATTATCACCGTTGGCGCGCGATCATCCCAACCCTTCGCCCTCTTCCCTACTACCACCAAGCTCATAAAACCCCCTGCATTACCCATTCGACCCACCGCGGCACCCGTCGTCACCCTCTACCAGCACCTCTCCCTTCACCGCATCTCAAATTCCTCGCACCTGTCCGTACCTCCCTCATCTTCAAAATGCAAGCTTCCGTTCCAACACCAAAAGAGACGCCGACACGATCGAAGAAACAGCAGCCCCAGCGCTAAATGCAATTATCCACGCGACGCTAGGAAAGTTTCAGCCGTCGTTCCCGCCGCCGCTCTGCTTCAAGTGTGCACGGACGGGCGGGCCTGCTGCACACTGCTCGCGCATCCGAAATGGGGTCATATCGAGGGGGCGAGAGAGAGAGAGAGAGAGAGAGAGAGAGAGAGAGAGAGAGAGAGAGAGAGAGAAGATAAA
>JAPYZO010002690.1:0-14163 GCA_030522905.1 Torymus flavipes | reverse complement strand
ATATATATATACATCTAAAAGTCGGTTACCAGAATCTGGCACCAAAAACAAAACCTTAATATAACGACACTATATGCGCTCTCGCATGTACGCACTTCGCCGAATGAAATTCCGGCAGATATTCGCAAACAACACGTCCATCCCATCACTATACACGGTAGCTGCAACTGCACTACTCCTCCGCCACCGCGCAAAGTTAATTCAGTTGTCTCTCCCTCTTCCGCAAAACTATTCCCATTTCTTCGCCGTCGCTGATGCTGCTGCTGCCGCCGCGACGAATGCTTTATATAAGCTCAACTCGCTCGCTCGCTCACACGCCGGATGTTGACGTTGGATTCGCGCGCGTGCGAGATGGCGTCGTCTAACGTTACACGGCGTCTAATGTCTCGCGAGAGAGAAGTGTGGGTGGAGGGGAGAAAGCTCGTTAGGCTGATGGTTTATGCGAGGAAGCACCTGCTCCCACTCTCTCCTGTCGTATAGCGACGTGCGCGACGTCGACGACGACGACGCTTTTTTGGTAATTGGCCTCGAGCGCTGTGTGTGTGTGTGTGCGGCTGCGCGAATTTTGGCCCGGCTGCGATGCCGGCTGCGAGCGCGGGTGTAATTGCGGAGGTTGAGAGCGAGAGTATAATCTTTTTCGGTCATTAAGTGGATTGTATTGGAAGTGGATGGTAATTTTGTAATGTAGAGGTATTATAAAATAATCAAACTGTTAATATTTATGAGAATGCTCGAATTGTTGTAACAATAGAAAACCAGCATAATGTTTGATATAACATTCATCCAAAGTAGCCCATCAATTTCCCCCCCGACTATAATAAAGTGCAGCAAAAAAAAAGCCATTCCACTCGATTTAAAAGCATGTACTTACTATAAAAAAAAGAAATTCCGGCACGCGAATTACATCAAACAGCCCTTATAATCTCCGACCACTTACCGCGCGACCCAATCGAAACTACATTAATCCCATACCCATTCTCTCTCACTCCACCCCGTCGACGACAGAAAAAAAAGCTCCTGATCACCCCAACTACTACCCATTAGCCCTTCGAAAAAATACCGAAATATTCCCTTCGCCGAAAAGAAATAAAAAAAGATTGTCGTCCCCTGCTCTCTATAATCGCACCTGCGCCCCGAGGTATATATATATATTATACGCAGTCGCGGTTTCTCTCTCGGCGTGCGGTCGCGGCTCGCCGAGCGTCGTGTGAAATTCCTGGCGACGTCGGCGTGGCGGCAGAAACCTTTGCATATAAGAGAGAGAGAGGGAGAGATTTGATTTCGTTTGTTCAGCGGTTGCTCTCCTGGCATTGTGCGCGCGAGCGCGCGTGTATATTATAGTTAGGCAGCTAGCTCGCTGCTGGAAATTGATTGTGCGGACGGCGTTTTTTTTCCGGGGTGGTTGGCGGTTTTATATTAACGGTTTTGCGCGAGAGAACGTTATTATTGCGTTATATTGAGGTGTGTATGTGTGTGTGTGTGTGTGTGTATTATAGTGTTGGAACAGTGGTTAGTGATGGCTTGCTTGTAGGGAAGTCGCCAGCTTCCTTTTTCTTTTTTGGAGCGTGAAAAGAAACGTAATTGAGAAATTCTATCGAGATTGGGTGCGGGGAACTATATACGTGGTTCGTATATATAATTGACGCGAGTGACTTTTAGAAATATGAAAATACGGTTATTGAGGAGTAGTCACTTATATGTATTTATAAACACATTCGTGTATTGCATGGATTAAAAACTGATAAAAGCTTATCCATTATTGTTAACTCACGGATAATTGGCTTCTACGCGGTTAAAATAGACCTTTATCGAAGAAGATTCTTACCTGGAACAAAAAAAAATGTATAACGTTACATAAATATCATAATAATAATTTAGAATTTTAATCTAATAAACCATCATAATTATGAATATATTTTACATACGTAACAGATATATATTTTTACTAACATTTTTCAATACATTAAGCATTCTATACCCCTAACGCTCATTAAAGCACCGTTTTTTACCCCGTCATCACATATAAAACCCATCACACCAAAATTACAGCTCAACTCTTGCACGGACCCTCTCATGTTCTCTAAAAACTCTCTCTCCGGGGCAAAAAACAGTTACAACACCGACGACAAATCCTCGAACCTCATGCGCGCACGCCGCTCTCTCTCTCTCTCTCTCTCTCTCTCTCTCTCTCTCTCTCCTCCCGACAAAGCAGAGCCGCGCTCTACACGGAAAAAAGCAAGACAATTCCATCGACCGTTCGTTCGTTCGTTTTCCTTTTCCTATACTCGTACATATATACCTGTATCTATATATATATATATATATATACGGGCCATCGGCCGTTCGCTTTTCCCGCGCGCGAGCGTGACGCGGTGGTTTATGCCCCCGCGAGGTCAAGGGCGCTGCCGCCTGCGCTGCCTTTAATCGACGTTCGCTCTCCGTCGAGCGAAGAGAGAGAGAGAAAGAGAGAGAGAGAGAGAGAGAGAGAGAGAGAGAGAAAGAGGGGAGAGGGGGAAATAATGAAGTCCGCTTTACGGGACGATAAACTCGACGAGGAGAATGAGAGAGAGAGACGTCATTAGCTCTCTCTCTCCTTTCCTCTCTATACACTTCACCGCAGCGCGCAGAGAGAGAAGAGCGAATATTCGTCGTCGAAAGAGATCGGGGTAAATATTTTATACGCGTCGCGAGAGCGAGGGTTGCGGTCGCTCTTCTTGGAAGATATTATTTTCCAGCGCAAATAGACGAAGGAGCATAGCAGCAGCGAGGGGCGCAAAAGGAAGACAAGGAGAGAGAGAGAGAGAGTTGACGGCGCGCGGTACAGTTGCGCGGGTGGGGACACGTCTCTCGTACTTATAATACGCATCAGGCCGAAATGGAAGCGAGAATGTCTCTCTCTCTCTCTCTCCTACTACGCCCGGTTATAAATCGTCACGCATTTATAGAATTCGCGAGAACACGACTCTCGCGCGTACACATGCAGAGTGGATTGATAGAGCACGCGTGTCTGTGTATGTGTCGGGGAGTATGAGCGATGGCGAGTTTTATTGCGCGTGATAAGGGGTAATGAAGCGCGGGTTAGTCATCTAGATAACGGGAATCGAGCGGGGAGAGCTAGTACACTGCTGTTGCTGCAGGTCGCGCGCGGCGCGTATGTATGAGTTTTATTACACCGACGGTCGTGAATCATGCTGTTTCTTTCTGCCTGCCACGCGGTTGTAATCGTTCTCTGCATGTGTGTGTGCGATGATGTTCGCTGATGATGATTGGGCTGTGCAGCTGTGATTCATTGGATAGATGTCATATATGTATAGCTGTATACGTGCGTTGTTTAAAAAGTTATTAAAAATAGAATAAGAGAATAAGTTTAAACATTTCGAACGCGTTCTACTGCATTGTTCAAAACTATTTTGAAGATATCTCCCGCAGGTGTGTATCTTATTCCAGGAAGTTGGAAGATGAGAGAAAATTCTTCATCGTATACTTGTGAGAATATGCAAACTATTTTTATTCGTACATTATGAATTCTCGCGAACCTCTGTTTCCTGTACCTTTTCATTATACTCTTTGACCCACTAAAACGAATAATAGCTGTATACGAATATAGTTTTTATTATCCGTTAAAATAACTATATATAAGCCCGTCTCATCTAATAAACCATATTAACGTTTATTTATAACGCAATACATTTTATCTGCGACATGAAAAACCCAACAAAAAGCTGCTGCTCTCGCGCACCTAACATCATCTTAAGAGAGATTATCCCTCTTCCTCGTGCGAGCGCGCAGGCGCATATCTGTCTCTCGCCCTCTCCAGGGCTATTTCGGACCCGCTCTCGCTGCACCATACACCCGCCGCAGTCATCCTCCACCTCCTCCACACTTTATCCTCTCTCTCTTTTTTTCGCAGTCATGCACTTCGAGAGGAGTATCTTTAGTCGGGTTAATGAAAAGGCGCGCGTGCATATACGCGCATCACAATGGAATATGACACTCGAGAGCGGGAAGGCGACGCAATAAAAAAAAAACGCTGACGCGTTACGAGAGGGAGGGACAATTCGGCTTTTAATGGACGAGAGCGCACTTAAAAGATCGTGAATCCCCGCGGAACGAGAGAGAGAGAGAGAGAGAGAGAGCGCCATAGCGCGATAATGCTTTGGATTTATAAATGGACGCGATCGCTTTGAAGTAGTCGTCGTCGCGCGTTTTATATGCGCGTCGAATTTTTCCGGTTATGTAAGAGAGAGGGAGAGAGAGGAAATTGCGCGAAAGAGGGAAGGAAAAGCATTTTGTTGTAAAAGCGCGCTCGTTCGGCTAAAATGTTATTTCCCCCGCGGGTTGAGAGTCGTCGTAAGGTCTGAAATGTTTTCGGCGACGACTATACGAGGAGAAAGAGGAGGAGGAGGAGGACTGAATGCCCGGCTAATTATGTGGGTTCGTTTGGTGGAATGCTTTTAAGAGGTGAGTGGGTTTGAGGGTTATTTAGAGAGTACCGTTTTTCAGGAAATTGGGTTTGTTTTCGGATGGGTGCGCGCGTGCCGCGGTTTATATACACGCCGTATTGATTTCTCGCGGAAGTAGGGAAATTGAAATTGAATAGCGTGCTAGTGGTACGGTTTTTAAAATTATCTTGAAGCGAGTGGTAGAATGCCGAAAGATAAACATAAATAATTATTATTATTAGTGATGTAAAACGAAAATAATAGTATTATTATAACCATTCGGATATACAGGAAAATAGTTTATTATACCGCACCGTATACCTATAGAACTATTCATTCCAATATTCCCGTGATTATTCTCACGAAGCCAATACAATGCAGCATCAATTACCATTCTCCATACGCTCATCATCATCATCATTGCACCCATAAACCTATCAATCACTACTCATTCTACGGTCTCAATTACACAGCTTTATCACGATCATTTCCTGGCTATAAAAAAGAAAAATCCATCACAAGAAAAAAAGAAGAAGAAAAGACGAGCCATCGAAGGCCAACCCTTTGTGCCGATCCACAAAAGAAACATCCAACAGCAGCAGAGGCAGCCTCATCATCATTGCCATCCTCAACAACGTTTCACACCCGGCGCGTCTCCAATCACCGCGCGAAATCCACCAGCCCACTGTACATACACACACATACGGGCCAGAAAAGCTGCAGCGCTGGCAGAGCCACACCTACTGCAGACCTATCCCTTTCAAAGCCTTTTGAGAAACGTGAAACTCCCCCCATACACACACACACACACACACATACTCGGCCATATAGCCGAGAAAGAGTATTAACGTCTCGCTCGCTCGCTCTCCACTCGACTCGGAAGCGTTCACTTAATTGTGGAGGCGCTAATGGCTCCCGCGCGCCGTTTCCTTTATGCTTCCACCTCCGCCTCCTCTTGCTCTCTCCGCAGCCAATACTCGGCGCGATCGCCGGCGCCGATAAGGAGACGGCGCAAAGTCTCTCTACACTCGAGGCCTCTTTGGCAAATGGCGTGTCATTGATGTCGCGGCGGCGGCAGCGGCGACGAGGCGGGATGAAATTTTCCGGTGAGAGGAAGGAGTTTTATGTCGTCGCGGGAAGGAGGAGGAAGGAAGGAAGCTTACGGCAGGACGTGTGCGGGATCCCGGATCGAGTTACAAATTGCCGGGAATGGGCTTGTGTATTTGTCGCGAGGATGTGCGGGGGCTAGACGAAGACGGGATTGTATTTATTCGGGGCTTGATTGGCGCGATTGTCTGCAGTAGGGGAGAAGGAGGAGGTGAAGGAGGATCGAAGTTGCGAGTGAGAGGGGCAGGCTTGATTGCGTTTATTAATGATCGCGATCGCGAGATTGAGATGTTTGAGAGGTCGGTTATTGTGTATATCGATGCTGCTGTTGATGATGATGAATTTATTGAGGTTGTGCAACGTTGGAGTGCGCTTCGGTTTATTGAGATGAGGTTGTGGGATGCAGTCCTGCAGCGAGTGAATAAGAAGGATAAATTTTATTTTTCGTATGTAAAATTATGTGATTTTTAATTATATTGTAGTAATGAAACGGTACCAAATGTACCCTTCAATATCAAAAGACTTTTAATTTTCTAAAATAGCTAAGAGCAGACTTTTAGTATATAACCTTTGATATCAAAGGATTACAATTCACCTATGTAAAAAACCAAAAAAATCATGATTTTTGAACTAGAAACCATTTCTCTCGTTAACATTTCTCTCGTTAAACATTAACCGGGATATGTCTTATATTCATGCCATTACCGTAATGAAACTTTTTCAAAGTCTCTATATACGCCACTCCACTAACACAATTCCTCTCACACCATTGCGAAATTCGTGCGTAACATATTGTCTAAAGTTTTCCCTCAAAACCGGGCACCTCGTCTGCCAAGTATACCAATCCCATCAGCCAGATACATCATCAGCGATTCCACTTCTCTTCGCTTCCCGCGCGGGTAACCTTCCAATATCCTAAAAACATTCGTTAAACCCTGTCTTGCCATTCACGCACGCAACATCTCTTACGTACCGAGTGAGAGAGAACGACTCAAACGACTTTCTTACACGCGCGCTACACCTAATAAAACCTCTTCTCCTTCAACAAGAGAGAGACGATCCCTTTCAACCTCTCTCTCTCTCTCTCTCTCTCTTACTGGCAATGTTCTTTCAGCAGTAAGGATGCGCGCGCGCGTCAGTCCATTGCGAAAAAAATAAAGCTATCATACAATCTCACCTAACCGTATGAATCACGCTGCCGCACCGCTCTTCCCTTTCATCGCTCACAAAGGAAAAAAGAAGAGAGAGACAGAGAGGAACACTCGAAGAGAGAGAGAGAGAGAGATTTTAAAGATCCCGCTGCGAGCGGCACTTCACGCAGCGAGCGAGCGAGCCGGTATCCGTCGGATGACTTCCTTTTTCAAAGACGATAAAAGACTTCCTCATTATCCAATGGGTGCTTCGGCCCCCTCTTTTTTCTCCTTCTCTCTCTCTCTCTCTCTCTCTTTCGTGCACCTTTCTCGCGTGTGTGTATGACTGCGCGAGCTGCATTGCCCTCTCTTATACTCACTCCCGCAGCTGCCCTCGCGGCTCACTCTCTTTTAGATGTATAAATAAAAGAGCGGCGGGAGAGATGTACAGCGTTTATCGGTAAAGTGATACTTTTCCAGTTTTAATTCTCGCGGGCTCGCTTTATTTTTAAACTCGCCGAGGAACCCTCTCTGTAAGCTCGTCTGAAGGGATTGAGTTGAAAGGATTTAATAAATTTGTTGTGTATAGCGTGCGATGCTTTACGATCTGCGATATTTTAAGTGTTCAGGCGGCTGCTGTGGCAGGTCGAATTCCACTGGATCTGGAAGGTATGGTCTCCTGATTTATGGCCAGTTAATAGTTTTCATATACGTACATACGAAAGTTATTAAAACGATACTTTGTTTATAATTATACTGCATAGATGGTATTTTAACACAGCAGTATAAGTGAATGCACAATCCAGAAATAGTTTTATCATAAGTAGCTAAGGAGACATCTCCCCGTCAACTCTGTCATATCCTACAATATTTATACTCCTCTTACTACAACAATGGAGAGATACGTTTCGTGCATCCGTCCATTACACGTTAATAGATTTACATTAAGCACTCGTCGTAGCCCATCTGAAAAATCGTCTTCCGAAAAACAAACCACTCCCTCGGCTCTCTCCACACCCTCTCCAACTGTCCACAATAGTCCCCAAAATCCACCCACACATTCTCTCCCCAAAAGCAAAAATTACGTCATTCTCAAGTCGACGTCGACGTCGTCTACGTCCTCGGCCGCCCTTCCCGCTCATTTATCTCTACCCATCTGACTTTCTCCATACACCCTCCTACACATCTCCGACGAGTCCTCCATTTCCCGAGCGCCCGGCAGCTGCTTTCGCGCCAAGCATTTGAAAAAGGGCCCGTTTCCGCCTCTTGAAAAGGCACGCGCGTGCGCGCGCTCGCTGCGTTTTTTCGCCGGCCGGCAGCTTGTTAACAAGTTTTTCAGAGCAAGCGCGCGCGCATGCGACGGCTGTCACGCCGAGAGTCGATGATATACGACACTTCCGCGGCGGCGGCGGCGAGAAAGAGATACGGAGCAGAGCGAGAACGTTGCTCGCAGAGTATTTTAAACTGTCGTGAGGTCTCGGGGATCGGGATCTAAAATTGTATGTGTGTGTGTATGTGTGTGGAGTAGAGGTTGGAGGCTTTGATTTTCTGTTAGGGGGATGGAGAGAGAGTGGATTATCCTTTCGGGTTCACCCACATTGATTTCATGGGATTCAAAAGGATGTGAGAGGCTGACTGTAGGTGCAGAGTCGTGTGTGTATTATATGGGTTGTGAGAAGGAGAGAGAGAGAGATATTGCGAAGTGGGCGAGATCGCTGAGGTGGCAGTGAAGGTAATGATGATTGATGGGTTTGTCGAGTTGAGCGACGCAGTTTAAGGAGGCCGGTAGATTAGCAAAATAACATGACAATTATGGCTATTTATAAGGGGGGAATTTCTGTAATTTCGTACAGTTTATAAATAATGTAAAGTTTATGGTAGATGTATGGATTGTTTATAATAGACACGATTGACACGGTGTTAAAACTATTTCCGGTGTCTCTATATCACATGTCTAAGAGATAGTATAAGATACTCGGAACGGAAATCGATGTTTTCATAAGGATCAGTCCAAACATTCTAATACACTCGAATCCACATCATCGTGTAGTTTTGAAAAATCGATGTAGCGTTCGCTCCATTATCAACTATGGGTGTGACCTGCATCATATGGGAACTATATTCGTATACGCTAACGGTATAACAAAAAGGTGTTGAAATAAGAAGGAAGTCGTCTCGATGAACTCAGGATCACATAATGTGTTGTTTTAGGCTAAACGCAACGGAGGAGAGCGCGGTATAATCAAAACAAAATCTCAAACGCCGCTTCAACAGATTCTTCTTCTTCTTCTTTTTTTTAAAGATAAATACGTCCACGCGACGACCCCGCGAGCGAAAACAACGGTTCCACTGTGTCAGCACTTAAAACGTACTTAAGACATCATCATTTTCTTTCAATCAAAACACGCGGCGGCGGCGTTATATCGGGGAGTTTGTGTGAACTCCTTTTTTTATCATTATCCGCGCGTCCATAATGTGGCGTGCATATAATCATAATCATTATTAAACAACGGTTATATTTACTATTGACTTGTAGGAATATTCCCATCAACATTATTAGTGTCTATATAACATTAATCGGACAAAAAAAGAACACGGCAAAGTCCTTCTTTATCGACAAAAGTGTATGCATATTTTTCTCGTTTTAATAAAAAAAAAGATACAACCAAAGGGCGCTAAGCTGTACCTTCTGCCTATACCATATACGCGCAGGCACTGGCGCTCGTATTATGTTCTCAAATCCCCCTCTCTCTCTCCCCGACACACAGTGTTTAGAGGGTCCGAAAAGAGAGAACACACATGACGCGCGCGTCAGATTTTCCCGAAAGAAAAATACACCGCACGCATGCAAATGTACAGCTCTTTCGGCGCGCTTGCATACATATACACACACACACATATGAGAGAACCAAGAGAATAATAAAAAAAAAGAAGTAGAAGTAGAGAGAAGGGCGAAAAATGCTTCATTCGGAGGATCAAAGCGCGGGGGAATCTCTTTTACACGCGTAATGTCGCGCTGCTCGTTTTTCCACGAGTCGTTTCGCCCAGACAGAGAGAGAGAGAGAGAGGCTGGCTGGCTCTGTCAGGCTGCGAAACGATTCGCGAGTAACGTTCGGTCGTTTCGTGTCATTGCTTATACGACCGGCGTGCACGCGCGTTTTACGCCTCCGCTAGAGAGAGAGAGAGACAGATGCGGGGAGAGAGATGGGAAAAGTGAAACTGGCAAAAACGCGAGAAAGGGCGGCGCGAAAGAGAGCAGTTTGTTTAAGTTTTGTTGAAAAACATTGCTTTTAGGGAACGCGTTGCTGCTGCCGGGGGTTGGAAGGATATGGCTGGGAATCCCGGCGATTTTTACACAAAGAGCTCCCGAGTGCGACGGTTTACTGTTATTCCTTGTTCGAGCAATAGATATATATATATATATATATATATATATATTTGTAGATGTTTCTATTTTTATGAAAAAAGCGATAGAATTTTACTATTATACCTCTCTGCGCTTGTGTGTACATGCCGCATTGTGCTTGTAAATGAACATGTATGTGGACCAGAACAATAACCAAAGTAAAACTTCCAATAGACGGGAAAATAATTTCGTATAATCATTATGTTTCTTAAACCGTTGAGAACAATCTATTTTATCTAATACGATTAACCTCGTTAGAACCTCGTTCCACGAACGTATTTCGAAGCCAATTTCATTTAGAACACTACTACTCCAATTTAAAATTAACAGTTACGGAAACGTTATTACGCAAAGAAACTGCTCTACATCACGGCGAACTCGCTATATCCTTTATATATTCCGGCGCGCGCGCGCGACTCTTTACAGCAGCTTTTGTAATAACAGTAAAAATGTAATTCCCCCGGTTCGACCCTGGCGCCTCAGCGAATGCTTGTAAAATTGCTTTACAGGTATATATACTACACTTTGTAAGAGCTATGCTAGGCGCCAACGCGCGCGCTTCTGGGAGTGAATTTGTAGTAGTATATTACATCATCGTCAGGCGCTCTTCATTTTTAAGAGATTCAAGTCAACGATTCGCTTCCTCCCTTCTTAACGCGAGCAGCTCTCTCCCTCTGTCTCTCTCCTTGGAGAGTAGAAAAGCTCTCCGCGTTCACGTATTACACTTGAGGAAGTTTTTCAAACGCGCCGTTACCCGATTCGGAAAATCACAACGACAGTTTGATACGGCGGCGACGGCACTCGATAATAAATTACATGAAATTATGTGACCACTTTTGCCAACTAAAAACTCCCCTAATCATTTTTCTCTCTTTCTCTGTCTCCCCAATAAAATTTGGGTCAAACTGCCAACTGATACTCTTTCTTTCTCGTTCGCGAAAAAAGTTGTTTTCCCGCCACCCATAATCGCCGCGCGCGGCGCGCCATTACATTAATCACGGCCTCGCTCTCTAGCGGAGAAAACTTCTCCCTCTCTCGGCGCCATAAATAATCCTAATTTAGGTCGATCCCTCTCCTCTCTGTCTAAGGGCAAAAAATAATTAGCCGAAATCAATCTCGGCGTTAAATTTTCATCCCGCATTAGTACCGGAATACGCGCGCGGCGTATCGCAATCAGTGACTATTCTTCTCCTCTCCTCATCCTCCCGTCTCTCTCGTAAATCTTTACACGTATATATACATGTCTACGCGATTTTCGAGGTCCGGGGCCGCACGATTTATCGATTTCTCGTCACGACTCCTTCCGCCGGGCGAGAGAGAGAGAGAGAGGGAGGATCCTTCTTTGCGCACGTGCGCGCCACGTGTCCTTGTCGTCGTGCCGACGGACGAACGTATGTGTGTGTGTGTGTGTAGCCGGTGGTCCTCCTTTTTTGGCCGGAGAGAGGAGGTGCAGGAGATTAATTAAGTTGCCGCGGCGACGAGGAAGGTGACGGGAATCCTGTACGCCGACTCCCTCCGCTTCTTGCGAGGAGGAGCTGTAGTAGAGAGTCGAGAATAGAATGGGAGGATGGGATTTGGAAGGGGGGAGAATTTGCGAGGATTGTCCGTTTTTTCCGGATCTGATGAATCAGCGCGGGTGGATTTCGAATCGGTGTGAATTTGAGAACAAGTGTGGATATATTTTTTTGGGAATTTTAAATATAGGTGAAATTTAAGAGGAAAATTTATCGTGACATATATTTTCTATATCAGCTGTGGATGTTGTAAGCTGGTATTAACGGAATTACGAAAATATGTATTTCTATTTCGGAAGAGATATATCGTAATCTCATTGTATTCTTCGCGTGTATTTTGAGAAAATATAATCTGATAATACACACCGAATCAAGAATTGATACGCAACATTTATAAATAAAATTCGAGAAAGTCGCTCTTAAATCCTCTTATGTTTCAAATGTTTGGACAAAGTGTATTAGTTTTCCAAACTTTAAAAGAACACAACGTGCAAACAAAAATTACGCAATTTATATAAGAGGTTCAAAACAAACTATTACCAAATTTGTATTTTTTAATAAAATTCACGTTATATACCTTTTAAATTATATATACTTTCCCTACGAATGAACAATAATCGCATAAATTTTTCAAAACATGACGTATACGGGACACCGTGAGAGAGAGAGCGTCACCTCTTAAGTGCTATTTAGACATATCCACGCAATCCTTACACACAATTAAAAATTGGCTCAATCAATCTTGCCGTACCAGCAACCTCCAAACATCGCATCTCTACATCCTCTCGGAAGATAAAGCACCATAGGAATAAATTAACGCCACTTTAAATAGACACCGTGGGGACAACAAACACGCGGGCGTTTATTTGAAAATACGCCGAGGGCACTCCCCTGGCTTGAAAATAGGAGATTATCGCCCGCAGCAGCAGTATCACGCCCTCGTCACTTTACTCCCAATTAAACGCGTAAAAAGACTCACTCTCCCTACCACCAAAGGAATTCCGAAATCCTCCTTCTCTCCAAACACATCACCTGTCAGCGAGCGCTGATTAAACAACGGAAAAAACAGGAAAATTTCCACTTGGTTTTCTTCTCCGCCTCCTACACTCGGCTTGCTCGCGCCTTTATAAAAAACGCGGGAAAAGAGGGGCGGGCAAAACACGAGCCCCCGGATGCTTTGACCCGAAAAAAACGAGAAGAGAGTAGTCGGGGAGACGAAAAAATCGCGGCAGTGTTAACGCCTCGTCGTCGACGCGGAGGAGAGACGCACGACGACGACGACTTCTTTTTTTTCAGCCCGGCTTTTGATCTTTATTTCCGATATTGTGCGCATTGACTGCGGGGGGGGAGAGGACCGCTCGAGAGGTTCTTTCAATCAGGTGAAAGTTTTTTTTTGTGCTTTGCGGTCGATGTGTTAATTGCGACTTTCGGCAAGTCATCGTTTGTCACACAGATGAAAGCTTTGCGAAGAAAGGTTCGCGAATTTTGTTTGAGTATAGTGTTATTGGTGCATGAGAAATTATTGGAAGAGATGAAAAAGATATTTTGTGTAGGGCAGAGAGTCGTTATGAGTCTCATGGAATATTGCCGTGTTTCTTAAAGTGACTGTTCTAACGAAGAAGATTTTTTATACAGACATATATAATTGTTGGTGTTGTATAATTTGTGAATATCGGAGTTCTAACAATGACATGAAACCGTAATATAGGAGAAACAGTTATAAAGCGTTATTATCGATAAATAATAATTGGTATGAAAACTTAGAGCTGTAACCGATATATTGTTTAATTATTATTGTAGTATCGATTTGCATTGTTCATCAAATAACATTATTTCACGGGCGGAAATCGTCAATTAGAATATTAATTTCAGCATTAAACTTGCCAATTGAACAATGATACGTATTTATTAACGGGGCCATCGGCCGGTACAAACCATTAAAATATATCGATGCCGGAATCAAATTATCTGCGAAAGCATATCATATATACGATTCCGCGTATTTATTTCTAAACCACATCGATATACGATAGCGCCGATGCAGCAGCGAGCCACGGGGCGAAAATGTTTTAAAATAAAGTTTAAAGTGATATAAGGTGAAATGAATAATTCATCGGCGACGGGATGAATAAGTAAACGGTCTAGACGACAAAGTAAAAGACTACGTCCCAGACGGCCTGGTATATAGTGAGGGCAACGGGCGCGCGCGAGTTATTTTCAAAAAGTCCGTCGTATCATAAAGATTTCACCGTGAATTATTTTGAACGTATAAATTCATTCCAGTATTATAGCTCCTCAAAAGGTAATCTCGAATCCACACGAGCCAAAACCTCGCCGAGAGAAAGAATCGAAAGTCATCAAAGATGCACCAGCCGATGTCGGGATCACCATCTTTTTTTCCCCCTCCGATCTCCGCGCGCGCACACGCGCTCACCCCGAATACAATACCCCTGAGGTGAATAATAAACGCGGCGCGACACTGGACACTCACCGGTAATTGCATTTCGATACGAGTCAATCATTACTTTCAATTCACGATACGTATACACACACACACATAGCAG
>JAPYZO010002689.1:0-14636 GCA_030522905.1 Torymus flavipes | reverse complement strand
ACACACACGTGCGAGGGGGGACACGAGCCGGAACAGGAAAAAGAGGGGCTGGACCACGTGTGTATGCCGGACAGCTGATTGTAGCGCGGACACGTGTTTGGAGAAGGAAGAGAGTGAGAGAGACGAGGCTGCGGAGTTTTAAATGCTTTTCTCGGAAGTTTAAAAGCTCCCGTGGCGGTGTGTTTTTAAATGACTCGGGATATTGACTCGCTCGTGATTGAAGCTTTCGAGATACTTATTTTAGAATCTCTCAAACGATAACATGGATATTAACTTTTGGTTTGTTACAATGATGATGGTAGGCATTGAAACTTTGTATTAGAATAGAAATTTTACTGTTTCGTAGAATTCAAAATCAAATTGTAAACTACAACGCACCTTAACCTCAAAAAACTGCATCCCATAACCATCCGTCAGCAGAAACCAAATCAAACACTCTTGCTCAGCAATAAAATCAACCAATGCGCAATTTCAGACAGCCCTTCGCAACTCCAGCTGAATTTACACCGGCACTCCGCGAGACTTAGCCGCAGGTAACTGTACTGCGCAAACTAAGGGCCGATTAGGCCACTTCCGGTGAGCGCGTGCGCACTGCGCGCAAATAGCCTCGGTCTGCAGGATGTGCGGTCTTCGGGCACGGGGGAGAAAAAAAAACGAGGATTTGCGGATCGGATGGCGACGATTGGGATTCAGGAATCGTAGTTTTATCGTGGTAGTGTCGAATCGTCGATGTGCTTTTTATTTTTAACTGATTTAATTTATGAGGAATGATCGATCGTCAATTGTAGGTGTGCGATTTGCTAAACAGAATTTATAAAATCTCATAGAAACTTTAACTTTTGAATTTCCTCGAATCATAATTTCTATTCTTGTATACATCTATTACCTTTACTTTCTGGCATGGTGCATCCTTCCACCGCTTCAGCACATCAATTCCACGTAAATACCTGCTCGCGCGAGCGCGCTCAAAAATTAGCCGCGACGGTCACCCAACCAGCCACATGCAGACGGAAACTATTTATCCTCGGCTTGTTTGGTCGTCGCGGCTCTAACGAGCGCTGATTGATACACGGAACGATCATTCGAAAACAGCAAGCGCGCGCGTCTCTTTACAGTTATCGCCGGCGAAATGATACACTTATTCTGCTCAGTGATTCACATGATTTCTTTTATCGCCGCATTTAGCTACCTATTACATCAATTCTCTCTCGCTCCACGCTAAAAATAACGCAAAAAAGAAACAAGCTAACTGGAACTACTCGTCTGCCAAGGTCTCTCTCTTCTAACTTTCGAATTCCACAGCCTGTAGTTTCCAACCAGAGTAGAGAATCACCACTCGAACTAGATGATCTCACACTACACAGGGTTATGTCATAGCTTCTCACGCGTTGCAATATCGTTCCCGAAAAGCGCGATCGCGAAAACGCATCGTCGTAGTGCCGGAAGCAGCGTTGATTGTCCTTGGCTCATAGAGAGGATAGGAGGGGGAGGAGCGGGAAGTGGCTCGTAAACGGAATTCCCCGAGCGTGTAAGAATACGCGGCGCAAGGCTAATAGGGATAGAGAGAACAAGCGAGAAAGAGAGCGGCGCTGTGTCTAACGGTAGGCGCAGGGAGTCGCTGACTCGCTGCCTGTGTCGAGAACTGCATTGTGGTGGTTAGGTGCAGTTGGGAAGAGAAGAGAGGAGAATGGATTGCGAGAAGAGGAAGTGCGAGGGTTTAGTTGTAATGGCGATCGAATAAATGTACAGCTGTTGGTTCTCTGAACTTTTGTTGATGGTTTTGAAATTGATTATAGAGATGTTGAAATGATCTGTTGGGAGCACGGGTCAGGTCTAAAACGTTGTTAAGTTATCGATATTGATAAACTGTCTACCTAATAGCATACAATCACGTGTATCGGTTCAAAAATAGTAACTAACCGTTTCTAAAATCCAGTAATTCAATATCATTATTTAAACAAGCGGGAACAAAAGTCGTTATTACTCTCCTATATGAGAGATCTTCATCCGTAACGTCTAGCACCGGGTGGTCTTTATGCCGCACAGTTTAAGACTTGACATAAATCACGACTTTATGGCCCAAGAATATTAGACCACTATATTATTGCACAGGTTGCAATTTTCGATATATCCATACCTGGAAAATTAAACGTGCGTCCTACTTATTACTTCACTTTTGTTGAATAATTATCATCTCCAGTTTTGCTAATTCATCATACTCTATTTAGAGCTACATCGAACACGACCAACCTAACCTCAACAAATTTCACACATATCACACACGTTTACCATCAATTAGTCGCGTCTCAGCACGTACGAATACCTATACGCGGCGGTCGAATTTCGAGAGCCTCGCGGGGATCAACGACTCTGCGCGAGTATATTTTTAGAAACCCAGGCGAAAATAAGTCGCACGGATGCGCTCTGCTGCGTTTTTTCGTATTCCCTTCGGAG
Source organism: Torymus flavipes (assembly GCA_030522905.1). Lineage (NCBI taxonomy): Eukaryota > Metazoa > Arthropoda > Insecta > Hymenoptera > Torymidae > Torymus > Torymus flavipes. The sequence continues at coordinate 12,182 of JAPYZO010002689.1, read as the reverse complement.
GCTCTTGACGGATTTTTACGATGTCGTCGTCGTGTTTTTTTCGGGCGGTAATTTTAGGGTTATTGAGGATACGCTGGGATTGATAGAGTGCACGCGGTGGCTATTTGCGATTCGAGTGTGTCGGAATCTCTTGGCGATAGAATTATTAATCGTGAATGGGGTGACTCGAATGATATTTGTAGAATTGTATAAGTTATTCATATGGTATACCATATTAGCTGCAAAATCAGTATTCACGTAATCTTTTCGCTGAGTAATTAATGTGCAGTTGCATAATTATATAAAAGGCGTGAAAGCTAACTATTTTGGTATCGAAAAAGTACACACTTATGGATAACTCATTGACATAACTTGTTTATACAAATATATATAACTTTCTTAGAGAGCAAACAAACCCATCGAAATCTAACGCAAACTATTTTTCCTTTCTGTTGCAGGTGAGTTTGCGTCACACAAACCCGTCAAGGATCTACCTGCGCGCGACGAAACCCGCTCTTCGTGCATTCCATTCTTCTTCTTCTCCTCCTTCGTCGTGAGTAACTCGAACGCGTGAGCCGCGTAAAACGCAAAATAAACAGTGGCGTTCGCTGTTCGTATTTTTTTTACTTCTACTCCGCTCTTTCCCGAGAGAAAAGAGAAAGAGAGGGGAAAAAATAACTCGCGCACGCGACGATAATCGAAATGCCATTAACGAAAGTCACGCGAACTCGTTTATTATATATATACATCGCAGTAGGCAGCGGATGAGACAATGGACGACGAGAGTCGTTTTGCGACACTCGGGCGGCAGACAATCGGCCTATTGAGGAGTAGAATAATTGAAAACGCTGTCGGTGTGCCGGTATAGAACTACTATTACTGCTAGCTACCTACGTGAGCAGCTATCCTCTGCCAGTTGTTTTATTGCGCTTCGCAGAAGTAAACACATCCTTTAGAGTGAAGAGTTTAAATGGAGTAGGCTGAGAGCTAGTCTCGTCGATGATTTTGTTTGTTGGCAGAAAATATCGGCAGAAAGGTGTTTTGGTTTCTAGGTTAGGCGGTAAATAAAAACGCAAAAATATATTTAAAATTGGTTGCTTATGAAAAGACTTGAAATTGACATGATTAGATTGAATGTAACAAACATTTCAATACATCTTTTTTTAGTTTCTAAGGCATTATTGCATTCGCTGAAAAAACGACGTTTTTTAGCGTTCTAACGAGGAGACAAGTATATAGAGCACCTGGATTCAGTCAATTTAAGAACAGGTTAATTTAATTTTCCGAACTACATTCAATCGACTTTTAATCATACCAAGTGCCCCAATCCTTAATTGGCAATCAACTCACCATCCAACCACTCACCACTTCATTCAACAATAACCCCCTCGCCATATACCGCATCGCAGCGAAATTCGACAACCCAAATTACCTTTGATCTTGAACCACACACGCGCAATTTGCGTACAACTATACTCGTCGCGTTTTCCTCGCCGCTCGTGCAGTTAGGCCTAATGAGATTTTGCAATTTAACGCGGCGTTCGTTACATCCGCGCAACCGCTACACGCAGCTATGTGCGCCTGGGCTCTCTTCGTTATTTTTCTCTCTCTCTCCGTGGTGTACGTAACGCGTGTTGCCGAGCTACGTCACTGACGCTGAGAATAGAACACGGCGCCGGCTGTTCGATGTGTCGCGATGCACCGAGAGCAGCTTTTTTTTTCTCTCTGCTTAGTCGACGAGAAGTTTTGAAAATGCGCGTGAACGGGGTTTCGGATCCGCTAGGAATTTTCAGTGAATTTGCTGGTAATGCGCTGGTTGCTGTCTAATAGATTATTTGAACGTATGGTTAGCGTGAAAAAGAGAAAATCTCATTTTTAAAAGTTAAATCTTCTGTATAACATCTTATATCTTGTGCAAAAACAGTAATATTAATACTTTGACAGGGTATATCATAAATACTGCATTTATTTCATTAAAAGAACAGGTTTGAAATTCGTATCTTTGCATATTTTCTATAAGGATTATTTAGCATAAATTATCGTATCAGTCGCTGGTAAACGTGCGTCTCATTGTTCAGGTGTTATATAATGAGGATAAATGATACGTTTGCCGCAATTTTGACGTGCAGAAAACGAATTGTTATGAGTTGTTTACGCGACTTCTCCATCTATTTTCTTGAATAGTAATGTTAAGTGGGAATCGACTTTACGATATACAAAGCTTCTTAAACCGATGATAAATTGCAAGACGTTTCTTTATTTTAAACCTCGACATTTCTCCGTGGCAATGTGTTATTTGAAAATTAAATTCTCGAAGATTTTAGTGGAGTTTAACCTAAATCAGATTCTGAACCTTATTTTATACAAGCAAAGTAATTTTGTATCCATTTCATCTGTAGAACGCGATATCAATAACATCTCTACTTTCGTACAAAATGGTCTACTCTTTTTACGCATATAAAAACCTCGATAATGTTAACCTGAATGCATTTCTCTTCTCACCCTTTCATAACCCTCTTCACTAACCTTCACCGAAACCCCCATGCACCATCTCAAAAAACCTAACCAACCTAACTCCTTTACACAAAATCCTTAATACCACCTTCACCAAAATCCCCCAACAACCTGCACACCTCAATGTTCCTCCTATCCATCATCCAATTCCTCGCGACCTCTATTGTACCCTACGAAGGAGGGTAACTCTCCTAGGACCTCCCAGTTCATCCTTTTCAAGAAAAAGCCTTACATTATACCTATACCCAAACCTACACCCCCGTCGCTTGCGCAGAAATAGAATTCACGAAAAGCGCGGAGGGGGTGGATCAGCTCGCGACCCAGTTCCGCGGGTTTCACCGTCCCCCGGGCAACTACTATTCTCGCGGGCTGAGAATCGATAATCCCAGCTCGCGGAATCCCTTTTATTACTACGCGCTCTGCAGTCTTCTTCTTCTTCTTCCGGCGAGGATCTTTACTTTTGTTCGCCCCCCGCGGGCGGGCTTTATACTGCGATCTCGCGGATAATGCCCCGGTAATGTCTTTCTCGATATTAAGTTGCGCCGTGGTCTCTTTCTGGCTGTATTGTTTTAGAGATATGGGATCTCTGGTAAGGGCGGAAATGATACGAGGTAGTTTAGAATGTGGCAGTGTGATGCTTTGTTAGCTAGGTTTGTGCGGATGCATAATTGAATAATAATAGAAACCGTTTTCAAATTTAATTGATTCCGTTTTTCCGCGGTATCAAGTTGGCAATCTTGAACAGTTGTTTTACGCATTAATTGTTCTTCAATTTATTAACGAGCAATGTATACAACTGCTGAAGAAAAAAACTTAATGTAATCAAGATATAGCATTTATGGGCCATCAATATAATTCAAAATTACTAATTGCATTATTAAGAAAAAAAAAACTATCTCCAAGATAAATCAAAACACTCAACGACATCAAACATTATTCAACAACCAGAAAACCACCCACAATTTCTCCATCAAACAGCCCAGAAACTGAACCACCTCCGCCATTATTCCACGCACTCATTTCTCCAACATATAGCCATGCGCGCACGCATTCTTGTTGCCAGGCAGGAAACCGCGCTCTCAGGTTATAAACGTGGAAAAAAGCACTCGACTCTCTCACTGTGTGTATACGTATACATACATTTACACTTACACTGGCAAGCGATGAGCAGAAAAGCCGAGCATTTTTTCACCCAATTTTATCGGGCCGCTATCGCGTGCTTATCTCCGCCTGATAATACGGAGGAGAAGAAGAGGAAGGGGGGAGAGAGAAGAAAGAAACCGGCCGAATCGTAATGGGCCATTATATATTACACGAGATTTCATTGTGCGTGTGGGTTTGTATATAGATAAGCGGGAAATCCATTTTCACCTGTCGCTCCGGTAAACGTTGTGTGTTCAGGCAAAGATTTATATTCGTAGGACGATTTTTTTTTCAGTCTACGGGTTTTCGAGTGTATTATGTGTATTAAAATTGATTTGTTATAGTTGTCTAAAAAACAAATTAATTACTAACATCAAGTCATTTTGTACTAAAATTCTGCAGATCAAAACGAGACTTATCACATTGGACAGATACATGTATAGATTTTAATTTGCGGTTACAGAGTCAATATAAATATTTATTTACTCCCAAAGTGCTAAATTACGCAACGGTACGGCAATATCATCTTCAATTTTTCATCCACCGCGGCCGCGGCGGCCAAGACAAATTAACACAGTAATCGCTGCAATTTGTCAATATAGCGCCGCGGCGCGTAGTAATTGAATGCCAAGCGAACCGCGAAATCGAAGGGAGCTGCTCGAGAGACAGAAAAAAAAGTTATCACTCCGCGCTATTACCAGACGCACGAGCATTTGTGAAAGATGAAAAGTGCTCGCGGAAATAACGCGGCTACGACTAATTTATATACAAATTTCAGCGCGTTTTTATCGGCCGACTATTTATTTTCGCTCTGCGCGCCACGATGATTTATACTTTTAATGCGGCGCGCGCGCGCTCTCATTTACGTGATTGATTGATGCATGAAAACGACGATGAACAAGCACTTTATTTACACGCGCGCGAGCGTTCGGTTTTTTGCCGCCGCCGCCGCGGACATGAGAGTCTGAGTAAACACTCGACGAATGTGTATACGTATCTATGTGTGCATATATTTATGAGCAAGTGCATCTATCGTTTTTGAAATACTTGTATAATAATAAGTTATATAAATTGAACGATTGGCTGGAATTGACCTTGAAACATGAAAAAATTATCGGTAATCTTCCTTCGTTTCATATTTACGTCAAATTACTCGACAACTGATATTTCACACCCTAATCAGCGATTCGCATCGCCGAAAATTTCTTCGTCTCTTTGAAACTCTCAACTCCAGTGTAATTCATCAACATCTCGTCAACCTCAAAAAAGAAACAAGGAAGAGAGAGAGAGAGAGACAAAATTAGAAGCTAGGTGTATATATACAATCGATTGCCAAATAGTTCGCGTACACTGTATTGTACGTAGACACAGCCGCACACTTTCTAATTCTCGCTTGTGCGCGATGATGACGAGCGGCCGAGTAAAGTCGACGTCACGCGGCGGCTCTGGAAACGCCCAGAGACTCGGCAAACAGTGAGCAGCGCTGTGCGATAATCCCGCGCTGTTGCGTACGTCTTCGCGTGGAATGGAAACAGGAACAGGAAGCGTATATAGATAAAAGGGATAGTGTTCTTTTTTCTTTTGGACAACAAACGTTCGCCAGGAATATTAACGAATTCAGCGATCGCTACGACCGCTTTATCACCGAGATAAAAAAAAAGTAACGTCGATCCACTAACCCGGATAATCTAATCCCGCCGGTTCTTTATCAGCCACTACACTCCGACCGAATCCAGCTCAACTTGACCTAAGTCTCCCGTGAAAGATAAATTTCCCACGTTGAAAAGGGAAAAAAAGAAAGAAACAGCCGCCGAGTTCCTCCGGATTCATCTGGACAGCGACGACAACGACGCAGGCAGCAGTAGCAGCGTATATAATGCGCGATACGCGGATGTGCATATTAACCCATTTAGCTGCATTACGCCGCCGCCGCCGCCGCCGCCGCCGCCGCTCTAGGCAGGAGGGCGAGTTGCTCGCGCGTCTGTGGCAGCTGGTGCGATGTATGTCGGTGCGCTGAGCTGTCTGCCGGCCAGTGTTGATGTATTTCTGCCTTTTAGGTACATTAAAATATACATCTTATAAGAAAATTGGTGCGGTACAAGGCGCTAATGATTCGAACGCCAAATTATCAACTCTCGGTGTATATAAATTAGCATAAAACACGTGTTATCGGGGCCTCCGGCCGTATAATCAATATATTATACCCGAGACAGCTTACAATGTTAAATTTATCTACAAACTCGAAACCAACTCTCGAGACAATATTTTAAATAGCGCCTAACGATCGATAAATATATTTAAATATAATTTGAAATTTCTACCGCTCCAAATAGATACATATACACATGCATATACGTACAGACACTTGCGCGAGTTTTCAAACGTATATATTACGCACACGCGCAGGCAGTCGCGCGCTTGCGGCCACCGACTTAATCGAATTTCCGTTCCCCCTTCTCAACTAGATCAGCCGAGATAGAAAGTCATTACTCGCCATTACACATACGCATACACGTACATCCTCTGTACGTATACACCTGGGGCATTCCGTATATAATCTGCTTTAGCGATGGCTATCGATGATAAAATTCTAGAGCGATCGATCGCGAGTGCGCGCGTATAATATATACGCGGGTGAAAGTGTCGAGGAGCTGGTCTACTTCGATTGTAGACGCTCATTCATCTCTTTTCTTTTTCTTGGCGGGACGGGACTGCTGTAGCGTGGCCGCCGAAATGAACCGCTGATTTGGAAAATTGTCGGCTTTCGAGACGATTCTGAGAACTCCTGCCGCTGCGGTGTTGCTTTTCATCGGTCGCGGGAGATGCGTCGCAGCGGTGACAATTCTTTGAGAGAGTGAGAGAGAGGAGGCATTGTAGGTACCGTTTGAGAGCTGCGAGAAATCGCTCGGTGGAGTGTGACGTCCGCTCTCGGTTGGCGGTTTTAGTTGTGTATATTTATTATAAGGAGGGATTTTTGCTAACTTTTTGATTTATTAGCTATGTTGGTTGGTGGTTCTGACGTGTGGACAAATTTTTCTTTGACAGCTATGGTTATACTTGCTCAGTTTGTTATAATATGCGAGAAATAAAAAATATAACGATGTGGTATTCAGAAGACTTTTCAAGAAATTAAGTATAATGGACAGACGATTCGCTTAATCAATCAAACCATTGTTAGGCAATTGTAAAAATGAATGACAATCGAGAATCGTAGCTGTAACTCTACATTTCACGATCAAGATTAGAACGTAAAGATCCAACTGTACACTTTTTATCTCGTCAATCCGAAAAGGTTACGAGCATCACGTTACACTCTAAACTAAGCACTGCGAACCACCTCGACGAAATTAGAAAGTTTCTAAATTTTTACCATTATTACGCGATAATCCCAAAACGTAGGTACACTTGAGCCGACGGCGAGCGCACTCCAACAGCGATATAAATTTTGTCGAATTTGACGTGACTCCATAAATCAGGTAATATCTCGAGAAGAGGATAGCCCTGGCAGGATAAAGCGTAGTAAAATCTTTTACGGGGACGAATTTATTATTATTGGCTCCACGATGCTCTATTAATTTTACGATTAAAACTCGAAGGGATGTGAATAAAAAAGTTTATCGCACACTTGGGCGAGCTGCGCGCGCGTCGACCCCCTTTTCGTACGATCGATTCGTCGGTCTTCGCGCCTTTCCAGAATCGGGGTAATTCAGCCAAGTATAGTTTTATACTTGAGCTAGTGAATTTTTAAGGTTCAGGTGGGGACAAATTCAAAGTTGCGTGGATTTCGCGCCCTTCTTTAGCCAACCAATCAGGAGTTTTATCAAAACGCTTTCTATTATCAGTTGAAAAGTGAATCAAAGATCGTTCCAAAATAATCTTAAATTTTGTTTGCCACCTCTTCATTCTATTTTGAAACGATTACATAACAAACTGACAACCAAAGATTCCACACGTGCGCAGTCGAACCCCCAAAAAAATTAACCGTTTGACGCTGCAACCTCTTTTTCTCTGAGACGTCAGTCAGGTCGAGATAGGTCACGAGCGGGCGCCGGAAGATTTACATCCTCCTTGAGTCCGTGATTACGCCTGATCATAAAAATCTTTACTACTACAACACACACTCACAGCTTTTTCGCCTGCTGTTCGGCTTTCGCTGTTTAGAATATAATAACGCTTTCCGCGCGCGTCATTGGCGGGTAATTTACAGCGGGGGAATTGAATTTTTGCGCTCGCCGTCGGTGAGACTTTTAGTGGCTGCAGTTCGGTAACGATTGACTCTGTGTACGTGTGTGCTGCTCGTTAATAAAGCGAAAAATTAATTGTCGTTTTATGGGGCTTTTGAAAGGGCGAAGATATGGCGGTGTGCGAGGTGTAGTGCTTTGTTTTAGCCTCGCGCGAACTTTCGAATCGACGGCTGTAGCGCGCGTATGGCTTTAGTGTCGTACAGTAAGTTTTGGTTTATGGTCCTGGCGCTGTTGTAAAATAAAATAGTGCTGCAGAGATTATATATACTTTTCATTACTAGGAAGTCGTTATTAGTACATTAATTAATAGAGAATATGGCAAGGAATGCTACTTCGTCTCTTCAGGTTTAGCCGCGCACGTCGAATCCATAATTCACCGCAGCAGCTCGATTTTACCATGATCGATTTGGCACGTGCTAAAAATACACCGCCTCCGAAATTAGCCGCGTCTCTCTAACCTCTAAATTCTCACACTATTCGCACGTAGCTCTCCCATTAGCCTTCAATCTATCTGCGCATTAATAAATCTCGCGCTTCTAGATCGGTATCTCTCTCGCTATACATCAAATTTCCCTAATGAGATATACACCGCGCCGCCTCGACCTTAACCCGCGATGGAAATTCACCTATACCTCGCTGAAAATTGCACCTGCCGCCAAAAATACTTATATCTCGCGCGGTAATTTATGCGGATATAGTCGTGTTGCACGAGATTTATACGCATTATTTTTGTTTTTTTTTTCTCGTTCGCTGGTTATTTACGACGCATCGAGTTTTTAAAAGCAGTTTATACGCGTATAGGGAAGAGAGAGAGAACGAGGGAAAGAGTAATTGTCGGACGCGGTGGTGGAAGTGAAATTGAATGCGCGTTGATGTGTTTTTACGCGGCCCCCGCGCGTCGTTGTGATGAAACGCGTTGCGGGTGCTGGTTCTCGTTCGGGCTATAATTGAATGAAGAGTGTTTACGAGTGTGTATCTTTTAAGGTTTATGACGCTAATCGTGGCTTTGATTTATTTACGGTACGTTTACAGGTTGTCGTTATTTGTGACCGGTTAGGTTTATCTTTCTTTTTCTTTTTGTAAATTTATATAACTTAAGATGATAATGGAAAGTGCAAGAAAAACAATATTGACTCGTGTATCCTTATTTAACTAAAAGTTCGTATATACAATAGTGACTTCTGTCGTTTAGAAATCGGCACATTATAAAGCACAACCTTGAAATCCACGTAGAAAAGTATCCGGACAACCACTACACACCTAGCATCATTAAATCAACCATAAAATAAAATAACAATCTCGCTTCTCAATCAACCCTCTCCCACCAGATTTTTACTACTTGGCATCAATTTCAATATACCACCAACATTAACCATTAAAAGCCCATCAATTCCCCCCTAAACAGCCAACAACACCACGGCAAAAAAGAAATAACGCTGTAAACGAGCCAACACACACTCGCCGCTAAAACCTGTGTATATACATGCGGGAAAATTCGTTAGCGTCGGCGCCCGAGAAAATTGCCATTTTGACGATCCCGAATTAGCAGCTCGATTAAGGGGGTGTTGCACGCTCGCTCGTGCTGCCGTCGGCGGGCGGAGGAACTAATTAATTACCAGCGTCGGAACCCTCGATTGCGCGCCCCCTCGGGCCAATTATCGGCAATCCTGGAGAATCGATAAAGGCGCGAGCGAATGTAGTGAAGTTTTACGCGATCGTGCGGAGGAGTTTAGAGGGTGAAAAAAATTTTTGTTTAATCGTGGATTGAGGGTAGGAATTATTGGAGCAGAAGTCGTTCGTTTGGGAGAGAGAGAGAGATGAGGGTTTCGTGCTCGATTTACGGTAGAAGGATAATGTTTTTTCAATAAATTAGGAGAGGGAGAGAGCTTGAATTTTTCATGCAGAGCCAAAAGCAGTGCATCGACGAAGTTTTTATACATCCATTCGTCCAATCAATACCACAAAGACCTTAAAGCACACTTCTATCGTTACCAAACGCTTGCACATTATTACCAACTGCGTGTCTCTTCTACTCGAAAAAGCGATCCGTTCGCACGCTAACATCAAAGCTCTTCCCTCTCTCGAAGGAAAATTACCGAGGCGGCAGCAGCAGTGCAGCGTATAGAGAAGAGGACCAACTTCCCGACTTACGCAACACTGCACGTGCGCGCGCACGAGCGAGTGAAGAACCTTGCCTTCGCCGAAGCAATTAAGCGCGAGCGCGTCGAAAAACGGGACTTCCGATCCGTATATATATCGCTTTTTCCCTCGCGCGCGCCCGCAAGAAGTTAGAACTGCTGCAGTATCGCGCCCTTTTTTCGCGCGGTGTCTATCGAGAAAGTTAGCGCGCGGGTTTCGCGGGTGTCTTATTGGTGCGGGAGGCGAGCAGTCGATGAGGAATATATTTATTGGGGGGAGTTGGGAAAGCTTAGGATGAGGATATGGTGTAGGCTTTTCTTGTAATTAATGGAGAATGGGATTTGAGCTGGGCATGTGGTAGCGATGAGATTCGATTTATGATTGGGGTTTGTTTACAATCTAAAGTTGAAGATAAATGTTTACTTTTGAATGAAAATGTTTTACCTTCGACTGGGCATAGCCAGAATAACAATTTTACTCTACATTGCACAACAAATTGCAACGTAAGCTATACATACGCATGAAGGGATTGAATCGCCGAATTCAAGACGACCTCGTCTCCAATAACAACGAATTCTCGCGACCGAAAACCCATTCACCCAATTCACGAATTGCGTTCGTTCTCGAAAAACCCTCGTCGTCGTAGGGACGCATCTGCATCCGCGCACACATATCCTTCGTTCGCAGCGCTGCTCTCTTCCAGATTTACGCGCACCGCTCGCGACGAGACTCCTCCGCTCGAGCGTTAAGTAGACCGAGAGCTCGCTGGATATGGCTGTTTCTCTCTCTCTCCGCTCGATTCGTCGATCATTTGGCTGGGAGCCAGGGAGGAGAAAATTCTCCCATGAAAATGCTCGCGCAGCAGCAGAGAGAGAAAAATCACGAATTCGGTCAAACGCTTGAATGCTTCGCTGCCTGCTGCTACTGCTACTCGTGGAGTTGGAAATATAGAAGAGGAGTAGCTAGCTGGTGTCTTTGGATTTTAGGATTGCGCTTCTGTTTTTGCGTGTTATAGTGCGCAGGGGACTTCTTTGTTTGGTTCTGCGCCGTCGCTTGTAAACAGGATGATGTTTTTGTATCGGCCGGGGATCGGTGAAAGCCTTGTTTGTTATTCATGCCGGTAGATAATTTGGATGCTGAGTAGTAGCAGTAGATGCTTTTTGCGAGTTATATTATCGAGGCGATGAAACGAGATTAAAACGTGTCACTCTGGTATAGGATGAAAAAAAAAGTATTTTACCACTATAAGGAGAGAACGGACTCGTTGAAGATGAAAAAGCAAACGAGAAACGCAAATCGTTTGGAAATATCGTTTTCTTCGAGCAAGAATAAAAAATGGGTAGAGAAAAACAGAAACACAGTCTATCGACATCACAATGACTCACGAAGGTTTTCTCGCCTCGGCGCGAAAATGATAAATGCAGTGCGGGTATAGATTAATGACTCGGAGCGCGCGGCGTCTCATTGCTCGAGAAATCGTTAAATTTCCATCGTGTCCTCCTCTTCTTCCTTGCAGCTTTTTGCCAACTACGCTGTACAGATTCCATCTCGGCTTGCGCCCGGGAGATGTTTTTCTTTTCTACATTTAACACATTTCACGCCAGACCTTTTTTTTTGGGCTTTTCGTGACCAATTTTCACACTGTTTACTGGGTTCGTAGCTTGTTTTGTCCCAGTGCTGTAAAAGATTCAATTTTCTAAATCTATATTAGTTTGGGTGTCAAAATAAATTACGAGTATAGTAAAGGAATATAATATTCGTGCACATACAGTAACCATCAAGATATACAAATGCGTTAGATCAATTTGTTATGTGATTTGAAATACCATCAATCCAAAAAAATCCATCAAGATGACCGTATACACACCTACTATATTTATGTAGAGTATTTACTATCCAAGATTTATAAAAAAATTTCACATTGTATCATAGAAAATATCAAAACCTTTTTTGAGAAGATGACACCAATGTACTGATTTTTATTCCAAAATTCACAGTTCGACGGCCCACCAAAATGTCCTTCCGCACCTCACAACCACTAAAAAACTATTCGATAAGAATCTCTCTCTCTTTCCACGTCGCGCAAGCGAAATTCAATAACCTTCCGCAGCGACTCTCTAGCGCATCCTTCTCTCTCAGGACTTTGACTCCTGCCTCCCCTTC
>JAPYZO010002686.1:0-14143 GCA_030522905.1 Torymus flavipes | reverse complement strand
ATAGCCTCCTGAGGCTGCACGATATAGCAAGATTAATCTTGATCTTGTATTGTCTTGCCCCAATATTCAAGACAATAATCGATACAATATTTATTTACTGTTTTTATACAATATCAAGATTGTGGTGTCAAGAATGTAAGAATCTTGTCTTGTCTTGAAAATACCTTAACATTTTCGAATCGTAAAATTTATCGAAATAATCGTAATAACAGGGACCCTATTATTGAAGAAATAAAGAGAAAGGGGAAATTATCATGAAAAAGGGGAGGATTATTATTTATTAGTTTTATAATCTCCTCTTATATACCCTCGGGCCGGCTTACTTAGGTACGTGCGGCTACAGGGAGAGGGTGCGCCACCTAGCGACGCCGCACGAACTAGACTCTGGCCGACGGCACAAATATGGCGGGAAAAATCAAATTTCAATTTTGGCATCTATTTATACTTTCGCCGACATTTTATTGTTTTCGTATTAAACCTAGTGTATTTGTATATTAACGTTCGTTCAATTACATTATTCATAAAATTCAGTAAATTTGTAATGTAAAAGTTTCTTAAATATAACAACATTCTTATGTATGTAACGCGCTAAAATCAATTTCACCTCACTAACAACATACCTCTACTCTTCTCACTACAGACTTTATCTCAAGCAGAAAAATCCCTACAATTAACATTTATTATCGACAACATGACCGTCACCCATCACTCGTCATCATCATCATCATCATTCTTTGCCCCGAAAAACGACGCTCGCCCTCCTGGAGTAAAGCTCAGCCAGCCGCAAATCTCACCGTCAGCCCCACGCGCTTAAAGGAACGGCGTCCCCTACGACCGCATGTATCATATCACTAGCAGCCGTGAAGACGACGTGCACAGCTCGTATATGTGTGTGTGTGTGAGTGCGTATAATACGTGAACAGGAACGGCTGACGCGTGCGCTAATTGACGGGCGCAAGCGCGCGGCGATGCGCTGCTACTGCTCCAACTGGCGGATTATACGGGATAATCGGATATATATGGGAGGTTGGAGAGCTAGGGTATAGGAAAACGTGTAAGGATTTTTTGGTGGTTGGTGCGAGTATTGAAGGGAGTAAGGAGGGACGAGAGTGGTGTGTTGGATTCTATAGTTGTTTTTGTTTAGCGATGAAATCGGTTTTGAATAATTTAGATGAGTTAATAATTTTTGTAGGTTGTTGTAGTTAGGATAATTAATTGTCTGTATTCAATTCTTGGTAGATATATACATTGGATAAGTAATTAAGCAGTTATGAGTATTATTAATACGTAAACAGTAATGCTGTGAAGAAAGTGTTTAGATCAAGTTGTACTGTATATTTACGAGAACATAATGTAGAAGCTTTAAGATACATATTTCTCCGTACTATACACTAATCCTGAAATATATAGACACATAAAATATAATCCTAGGAATTATATATCATGTTATCACAGCCTCAAGTACGGTTATAAATAATATTAAACGACGAATAAATTAATAGCATCAACTGCAATTAATAAATATCATTTAGATATATTTCATTCGAAGCATCAGCGACAGAATATTACGGTACGTGTAGAAATTAAATAAAAACTTTTCCTCTCCGCACGATTTTTACAAGCGTCCGCGCGCCCCATAAAAACTTCAACGTCATAAAAATGTCGTCGCAGACATCCTGTAATGTTACTTGTTCTCTTTTTGCCTTTACTTTTTCCCTTCCATCCCACGCAACTTAATAGGCTATGAAAAATTCTGAGAAAAAATATAATTTAAAAATCGTGCGACAGCGCGGAAAGATGCCCGTACGGAGCAAGATTTGTTATTGTATACACGATTACATTGTATAAGGCGTATAGTTTCTTCATTCGAATGAAACGAGTATTATATGAAAATAGAATGCCAGATGAACCCCGGGAAAAGAAAATGAAAGGAATACTCTCCGAAGTTTAGCAGATATTCTGTCTCTCCTTTTTCTAGCACTTCAGTCACTCCGTTTATATTTTTCTTTCGCCTTGTTGACTCTGCATTAAGGAGATGGAAAATAACAGAACGATGACTTCGCCTACATTTACTTTAATGCTACTTTCATTCTGTCTGTTTTCCAAGAAAGACGAGACATTTTTAGCTCCTCATCTCTCACACTTTTATTCTCATCAATTCATCGATTAAAACAAACAAAAGAATACCACTCACCATTCGACCGCAAAATATTGGAACATTTTGAACAACTCTGAAAAACAAAAAAAAATATACTCGTTTTCTAGAAACATACCAACATCCTTGTACCTCGTTCCACACACACACGCGACACTGACATCAAACGGTCTATCCACTATAGTTGCATTTCAATATGCGAAAAACGCTCGCTCGTCGCCCCATTCATCGCCCATTCAAAAAGACATCTCGCGCAGCGTACGATAAAAAAGAACGAGTGACAGTCGCACTGCGGGGTAGATCGTTTGCACTTCCTGTCATATATATATAGCTGCGCACCCCCGTGCGTTTGCCTAAATTAACGATGTCGCTTTGTCGCCCGTGTTAAATCCGGTAATTTGGGTTTAGCTCTTTATAAACGTTTCTCGCCTTATTTGAAGATAATTTATGAGTCACGAGGGGGTAGTTGGATCAATGGCTATCGCGAGGTTGCTGTGGTTGTTGACGATGACGTTGGAATTTGAGTTTTTCTTTTATTTCGTTCGCGTATAGAGGGTAAACGTTAATAGCGAGACGGTCTTTACCCGGCAAAGATTTTTATAGGTCAAAAAGCTCGTGTGGTATTATAGAGCTGGAAATGGCTATTTCTGTACAAGGTATGCGCGCGCAATTTCGCGATGTTATCGTTATATGCGCCGTGATATTATGTAGGAGGGAAAAGAACGCTAATGGTCTCTCGCTTTGCTGGGAGGGTTTTTTCGTGAGAAAATTTGAAAATTATCTTCAAAACGACGAAGGTTTAGCAATTTGCATGGAAAGTACGTTCGAGGATTTTTGTAGCATATATAAGTACTCGAATAATCGTATACATATATACATCGTTTATTAAATTTACATTACTCGAGTTCTCGTAAACAATGTAGCTCGTACTATAAATAAAACATGGATAAAAATATATAAATGACGCGTGACCACAGTTGAATAAAATAATGCAGACCCGCGCGTTTGCAAGTTTAAAATACAGAAGAAAGCATTTTATAATTAACCGAGCGATCCATCACTGTCTACTCCCCTGGCGGAAACACCAAACTTCACTTCATAAAAAAGCAGTCCGCTATAAAAGATTAATTCTCAAACCATCGCACCAACCGTTCGCTCTAAAGCGGCATAACGTGCCTCGCGCAGACATGCAGCGCATGACAGGATATATGCACTCCCACCTACCAACAACAACTCCACCTCCTCGCGTTCGAAACTTTCCCGCCGCCTAATTATTTACAAACGCGCGTCAAACTTATCCTCCCTCCTCGTTCTACCCTTAACCATCATCAACCATCCCCTCGGCATACCGGAAAATTACCACTCGCATACCCAGGCTAATTCTAATAAACTCGTCGTCGCACGACTGCCAGGCATAAATCTGTGATTACGGGAATTCCAGCTGCTTAAAGCTCCCCTCCCTCCACGAAAGTTTTGTCACGCGCGTGCGCGTCTAAGCTGCGTATACACGTATGTTGCGGGGTGCTAGAGGGAAAGGGTGGATAAACGACAGCGGGGGGTATTTAGAGATGTGCTGGATTGCGAAAAGCGTTGCACAGGGTGTATACGGCCATTGTTGCCGGGATGAATTGGCTTTTGAGATTAGGGTAATGGCTGTTTTGGAATGTCGCGCCCATGCGCGAGCACTGTTTAGATACTGTGTGTGTATGTTTATGTTTGTGTGGCATTATACTTTGTATGAGAATAATATTTAATAAGTAATTTATGGATTTATTTGGCTACGATGTTTCTAACTGGAACGTTTTTTTCGTTGCAGGTGGGTTCTGAAAATGTTCACTTTTACGGCAGCGCCGTTACCACGTGAGTTTTAAGAGTTCATATTTGGAATTTTATATACGCGGCTCTATACTGCGCCGCGTAGTTTTATTTATACAATTTCGGAGTTCACTATGAAATTCGTTTATTAGCCTGTCGTTCGTTACGATCTCTATGAAAAACACGCCGACTATTCGCAAGGTGGGAAAACCTCACAAAACCAGAAAAAGCCGAACTTTGTTAATACAGAAATATCGTAAGTGCTGATATGTAATGTATAGTTTATTTACGTTAAAGATTCTAACCAGAAGATCTATGTTTACTTAATGTAACAATTAAAATTTAAGCCATTTAATTGGAAAACCGTATAAATCTTGCAGATAATATGTCCCCTAATTTATGCAATCTGACGTTCAATTAATATAATGCAATAAATATTACAGCGCATACCAGCGGTATGATGCGTTACAGGAAAGTAGCAGCAATCTATCATCGGATTTAAACTTTGTTTCGTGTGTATGCAAATGTGTATTTGTATTATCTTGGTGTGCACTTGGATATATCCCCCCTTAATTCCTAAATAATGCTATACCCAAAACACATTAATAACCATTATACTTAAAGTATAATGCAATGAAATGCCTACTAATTCCGAGAGCATGAATAATCCGCGTTCAATTGGTTCTTTTACTGCAGAATTAATTAATCTATCTTTTATAGATATGGCACGGTTCTTCTCACGCTAATGAATTAGGATATAATTAATGGTTCGGGATAAACCACATACTAAAAATAGTTCCTGCATAATTCTTGCATCTACACTATACTAGGAAAACAAAAACTATATCACAAATTATTCATTAACCGAATAAACTTTAACATCCCTTTTTATACTTTCACTCAAAACGCTCCCTTTAAAACACTTTCCGACCCTCCCACTCGACCAACATTCCCGCACCACCTCCCGCTCATCCCTTCGAGCCTGTCTTTCGCGCCACCGCACCTAATCCGAACAACCGCCTCCCCCGTATATTTGCCCACAGATATTCTCCTTTTCGCTCTCCGCGTTTGTAAACCAGCGCGCGCGCTTGCCGAAAAAGGGTTAAACCCTGCTGCTCTCGTTCGATCTCTGCGCAAATAAAACTCCGGCGAGAGCTCGCCTCATTTTCGACACGCGCCCAGCCTAGAGAGGGAGAGAAGACAGCTAAGGCGCTCTCTCTCTCTTACTCACTCTCCACAGAGAGAAGTCGAAAGTCGCGCACAAAGCTCGCTGGAGCTCTTCGCCCTCGAGAGGATGCGATCTCCCTCTCTCTCATGCTTATCCGTAAAAGAGACGGCGAGAAGCTCCGCGAGGATCGTCGCCTTTGTCCTCTCACTAGACCGAGCGAGCGAGAGAGAGAGAGAAGTGGAACGAAGGACGCGCGGCTGTGAATAGAGAGACGGTGAGCGAATGCAGGCCGACGGTGAGAGAGAGAGAGATGGGGAAAAAGAACAGAGAGAGAGAGAGAGAAGAAGCATTATCGCTGCGCGCGGACGTATCTATAGCAGCAGCTGCTGCCGCCGTTGGGGGTAGAGAGAGAGAGAGAGAGAAAGAGAGAGATCGATATTACGACGGGGCGCGGGGGTTGCAGCGGATGTAAGTGCCCCCCGAGCGAGGATCGCGAGCTGCTGCTGCTGCGTCCCTTTTTTTATTTGCATCGTTTCCCGTTTTTATTGCCCCGGCAGAAAGCGGGGAAAGCTTTTGAGCCGGTGCGTTCGTCTCTCTCTTTCTCGTTTTTTACGCGGATCGTCGTTCGGTCGCCGGAATTTCGGCCACCTGTCGTAGCGCACACGCGCCCCCGATGGTTTTGATCTGTACATGTGTACATCAGGGGTGTGCACGGAATCACCGGGATTGGCTTGAATTTTTAAAATTGGGCATAACGCGCCAGCGATGTGAGATGTGTGCGTCGGTGCCCGCAATTTCGGAAAATCACGCGCGGTGGCGGAGTAACGTAGGGACGAACCTTGAAATTGCTTTTATGTTAATGTCTAGTCGCACAAAAGAGACTAGCGAGTATAGTGAGGGAGGGACGGTCTAGGGATATTTTAGAAACCTTAAAGTCCCAATAGAGCATGAAAAACTGCGCCGCTGGGACGCGCACCGAAATAGACGGAGGCCGAAAATTCACGTAGCCGCAAATATACATGTAAATTTTTTCTTTTTCTCCAGCAGCTACTACTAGATCGCGCTGTTGAAACTACCTTGTACGGATATATACGTCTGTGTGTGTGAACGCGAGTGTTCGTTATACAGAGCGATATCGGCTTTAAAAATCTGCGCGCGTATAAAGGTCGCGGCGTTTCTCACGTGCCTAATAGAAAAATCGTTAGGGCAAAAGTAACGCCCGCGCGCCGCGAGAAACTACGAGGAGTTTAGTAGGTAGAGCGCGAGGTAGCTCTCGGTTTAAATGGAATTTGTCGGCGTGAAGTTATTTTCTAGGCGCTGCTGTTTCCGCAATGCGTTAGTCATGCGTAGTACGAATGCCGTTCTATTGTCAGCTTGTGTGAATGTGCGCACGTGTTGGCGTTCGAGTGGAGATTTGTGAGTGATCTGAATTGATATGATCTCTCTCTCTCTCTCTCGCTGTTCGTTGATCGGTTTCGTTAGTGTGCTTGGGGCTTTTGGAAGGTAGATTATAGCCGGCGATAAAATTCAAATTAAGGATTGCTTGCGAATTTCGTTATTCTAAGAATGATGGAGATCTCTCGGTTTATATAACGACTTTGGACTGGCGGGAATAATCTGTTATTACTATTTTATTAAAATACGATTATAATTATAATGATGTAGAAGGGTAGATTACGATAATTTATAATGAAATTTTTCTTCTGAAGATATGCCAACAATTTTGAACGAGAAATAACATTAATATGGTAATGATTTTAGGATTTTTTTGAAAGTAATGTTTTAATGCAAATCTGATTTATACTTTTTATATGTTGATGTTTGCACGAAGACGTGATATGCACACATATGTCATAGTGTATCAAATCTATGATTCTACATTCACGCTAAAAACGTAAAAAAAAGTTCATACCGAATTTCTACATTTATACTTTATATGCTAATAAAGAGTATTAAAAAGAACACAGTAATCCACTGGAATAACATCCTTATTTAGTATCGCACTAATAAGTAATTTTGCTTTTTGCGGCACGTGGAGTGCAAGTCGTAATTTTGATCTAAATGGATTCACGAGGTGGTAAATTATAAAAAAAAAAACGTTTATTCCGTAATAATATTTTCGCTACATTTTGCAAAAAGAACGAGGTTATAAAGGATTTTTCGCCGACTGCGAAGTATTTTTCCTTTTTTAATGAGAATAATATTCCCGGTATGCGTCGATAAATTTAAAAATTAAATTTTCAGTAACAAAGGCACGTGTAATATTTACAGAAAAACTATATCGCCCGCGACGTTCATTGTGCATTTAAATTAAAATTCTTAATCCTTCAAACAATGTCGTGAATTTTGAACGTATTTTAAATTCATATTTTCATTCAACATATGAAATTTAAAATTGTTTTACTTTAATTTACCATGAATATTTATCGGTGTATAAAATTTTTGTATATCATTCCACTCATAAGTTTCCAATTATTTAAAGAAAACATTTACTTGAAACGCTCTAATTTTTCATGAATTTCATTCCCCGCACAAAACCTGAATTAAAGACATCGACTCTCGACGTCGCTCACGCTCCTCCCGTATTTAGCGCCACACACACCCTCACACATATACCTGCGCACACCCTTCCTCAGCAGCTTACGATCCATTTTTATTTATATCCCTACGCGCGCGAATCAGGCCGCCCGCGCTATGTATATATACCCACAGGACGAGGGAATTGCGCGCGCGCGAAAAAAAACGACGAAAATGGAAGAGGAGTCTAGTGGTGGCGCACAAAAGCGAAATACACGACAGTGTCACGCTGCTTTGAAGGAACGCTGTGCTGCTGAGGTCGCGAGGCTAGCGCTGGAAAAATATTGATATTTTATACTTACGGCCGGGGGACGCGAGAGAGAAAGAGAGAATAAGCGCGTGTGTGACGTCAGGCTCTCGTGTCGCATTAAGCATGGCGGCGCGGCGAGAGTCGAGGTTCACTCTTTTTTGCGACCAGAGTTGGCTCGATGAATCTTTTTAACAGCCTTTTCAAGAGCAATTTTGGAAGATGCGTGCGTGATGCGGTGTGAATTGTATGTGGGAGGAGATGTGAGTTCAAGAAGGAGGTGAAATAATCGATTTATATTATGATGTACCTACTTTGCGCCCGGGAGAGGTGAAAGCTCGGGGATTCGAGTGCTGTGGGGTCATGAATTTCTTTAGATTGCGAGACTTGGAGTTGTTACACGAAATTTTGTTGGCTGGAAATTTACGAAGCATTGAAAAAATGGTAAACATAGAATGGTATAGTTATTAAGTATTTACGTTAATTATAAATATTATATACATATCATTCAAAACTTTTTACTATTAACTTTTCACAATGCGAGATTTGTGATATCGATTAGCGCTGTAATGGAAATATATGTATGTCCATAGTGAAATAGCAGAAAATTGTATGTTTCATCCATAAAATCTAAAAAAAAATGTAAACAATAAATATCTGGTTTATTATTCATTCATAAATAATGCGTAATCCAATATAAAAATTCGCTTTTAATTCCATCTCAATATGTGCAGTTTTAAACGCATGACGCATGTAAGCGTTTTTATTAAAGCGAACAAAAATTTTCTTTCAGCTAATAATGAGGAAAAATATGGATCTAGTTGAATTTCAGACTTTGCGTACTCTTCTTATGAATAAATTATAAAAATAAAAGTGAACAATCGAGGGAATCGCAAATTATATGCGAATAGTTTTATTCTCGCTAGTATAATTAAACGTTAGTGTATACGCTTTCTTAAATGAATCCTTTTACAATGTCGTGTCTAAAAATGTTGACTTTGATCCTTTTATTCATGAAGAAAAATATTCCATGACAATTTGTTGACAATACGAATGGAAAAAGTTGTATGACTTTCATTTTATCCAACAGAAAAGATTTCAATTGCAGACGAAAAGTTTCGTATCGGGTGGAAAAATAGGTCTTCGGTTGCTATATGGAGAATCCGTTAATGCAATCTCGCATTACAGGTACAAAAACACGAAAATCCAAACCTGTGTAACAAACAATATCTTGTGCACCAAGAGCCAAGTGGGCTTTTTGACCTCATGTGGTTGCAGTAGTTATCTTTGGCACGTGCTTGCTCGCGAGTACTATTATCACCCGTTATATGGTACATCACCTGTTTCTTTCAGTGAAGAGACAAAACAATTAAATAAAATCCAACATTTTTTGGTTCCTTATACAATTGCAGTTCATACATACAATTTTCAAATTAGCGAAATCTAATATCTACATATTCAATGAGTATAGAATAGTCAAAAATGAATAATGATAATTAGACATTTAGTTGATCATTAATTAATTTAAATAAAACTTATCTCAAATGAATAATTTAAATAACTTGTGTTAACCTTGCTCGGGACATTATTTACTCATCAACGTTCAGCTTCAAGAGTTTTCTCTTTGAAAAAATATATCAAAATTTAAAAAAATAATCAAATATTACAGATTGAATATTATTAAATAATAAAAAAGAAACAACTCTTATTTGATAAATATTATTTAAATAAAGACAGAACGCATCCTACATTCGTTTTAAATTCCCACCTCCACCAATTACTTCCGGATTTTCACGCGGTTACATCCATACCACGTCCACCTGTCAATCATCTAACTCCAACCTTTTTCTCCGCGCCGTCACGTCGTTAGACGATTTTTGGTCAGAGCACCCTTTATCTGGCCAACAGATTTTTCCGCTCCACCGCAGGTCGTAAAAAAGCTACGCTGCTCGCGCTTTCGTCCCCCTTTTCCTCCTATAGCACCGAAAGTTATACGTAATTATACTTTAGAGATCGTATCGCCGATCGACCTCCTTCGGCACACGCCTGTAGTGCACTGCTCGACAGTCAGCTTTTACGAATTGAAAAGTGTTAGGTAGTTCGGGAAGCGCACGCGCGCGTATAAGCGATCAGATAAGTCGCTGAATTATTCAGAATCGCGAGACGATATAGATGGAGGGAGTGTAGAGGGGAAATAGGAGTATAATTTCTGCGTGGAAGTTTTATCAATTTCGGAAGGACCACCAGGTTTTCTTAGTTGGCAAGTGTGCGACTACATTAACATAATTAATGGAAAGACGAGCTTTTTCGAGAGAGGGAATAGTTTTGAAGGTCGAGATATTCGCACGACTGAATCAAATAAAATAAAAAAGCACCTTTAATATCAATAAAAAGATTAATTCACATGATTAACATTTTATTAGTTATCATAACGAAAATATACTTTATAATCGAATAACCTTTACAATCTAAACATTACGTTATGAAAATTGAAGTGCTTGGATCTCCATTACATAGATCAGTTGTGCAAACGGTGCATGATTTCATTTGGGTCACAGGGCTAGTCACTTTTTGCATGTCTTTACATGTCACTTCTTTTCGTAGACACATTCTTTCCGTTACTAGAATCTTTTTGTCCAATACTTGAAAATTGAACAAAATATATCGTATCAACTTAGCAATCTTTCCTATTAGTACTTACAATTGAATACCTACGAAGTATTGTAACGAAAAAAGAAATTTTCAAAATTCATTATTGGGATTTGACATTTTCGGTCGCGAAACGTTGAACTACTTGTAAAGCACAGTACAGTATATTATATAAGAAAAATGGTGCAGGTTAGCCAGCATTTTAACACAGAGCCAACTAACTAACGTCCTCCCCATGCCAAATCCCAATATTTTTTCGTTAATATTGTGAAAATGTTTTAATAAAGACCATTATAAAAAATTTTTTAGGACACTTTTTAAAGTATTTTTTTCATAATAAATTCTTACCGAGATCCATGCTAAAGCAATATATATTGTCCTCGTCCTTGCCCGTACTTGCGTTACCTACAATTTTTAATATAATTATTAATATCAAAATAAAAATTGGTTTCCTCAATTTGGATTAACTACGGAATTTAAAAAACTTGTCTTCAATAAGATATTCCTAGTCGGTAATTCATTTTATTCATAAATTTTTTATTGCAAAGCTTTCACTTATTATGATTTCTTTTTAATTGTTTCAATATAGAAAATTTTAATTATTTTTAAGTACTTTTAAATAGTTATAAACAACAACTACCTTTGGTGCGATTGTAATCTGCTCCAAAACCAAGTAAACCGCAGTCCATAATATTTTTTTCGTGTTTTGGATTCGATGCACACTCTTGATCAAAAGCAGATGTGCAAGAATAGCATTTCCGGGAGAAAGCTGAAAAATTATAATAACATTTAAACATCTCAAACACTAATATCTTTGTTTTCTATAATGGCAAAAAATTGACTATTTGGATTGTATTTAAACGTTTTTAATTGTTCTTTTAAGTTTACTTACTAGAAATTGATTTATGCAAAAATGCTCATCAAGAAAAAATTTTGTTTGTTGAGATCTACAAGTTTTGTATGCAAAATTTGTCTGAAATCAAATCCTATTCGATGATAAGCAGAACTTTTTACTCTACCTGGATATAATCAAAGAAAGTATCACACAAAAAACACTGAAACTGTTGTGATAAGATTAAGTATTACGTTCGTATATCGTCATTAATAAGAATGAAAATATTAGAATTTCTGCAACTTATAGATCTCATTTCATAAAGACACCAGGGTAGGTTCATTCAATTAAGAAATATATTATTAACGGTAATATCAATATTAAAAATCACCTGGTATACCTGTTAATAGGTGATAAAGCATAGACATTATGTATAGAAATTTAGAAAAAGAATATATACCACGTTTTTTTAGGAATAACCAGACCAAATGAAAGCTGCAATGGAAAGTGTATTGACAATATTTTTATAAAATCAAATTATAAAAAAATCTTTCTTAGTATTTTCTAATTGAAAATCCAAAAGATGAACTTCAGGTGTATTTTACAATACTTAGTAGAATTGCAGTACCTTCGTGAACAAAACAAAATAACAGCAGTGACAGACTTATGAAGTTAGAGGAAGAAAGTTTATTGCAATTCATAGCTGCTATTGCTAAAATGTATTTTTACTGGAATACTCGCTAATAAAACTGTGCTTAAATACAGTTTTACCTTTGCATACTAATTCTGGTCTGTGAAATATCAATATTCATGGTATGTAATTTTGATAAGATTATTTTCAGAAACTCGATAATTATAAGCAAACCATATGTAAACTATCAGAAATATGCTATTACTATACAAAAATATGAATCAGCTAGAAGTTCTAAATATATGAATTTTAACATTATGGAACTACGCGTTTAACTTTTACCAAACCAAATAATGCAAATAATTGCCCGAGCGTAGCGAGGGCGCCAAAAAAGACGAGTGAGGGAAGCACCTACGCGCATACGTTGCGTATTAGTAGATTAGCACATTACGATACTAATGCCTAAGTCGTAGTTTAGGGCACGGCGTGCATGAGCGCCTGAGCGTAGCGAGAGCCTTTATAAGTTATTTGATTTAAATGGAAAATAAAAATGTAACCGTTCAAACGCTATCCTGTTCGATGTTTATAGTTATCACTATGATTTAAATATTGCCGATTGGGTACACTTATAATAATAGTAAGTTATTTGATTTAAATAGAAAATAAGAATGTAATCGTTCGGGCGCTATCCTGTCCGATGTTCGTAGTTATCACTATGATTTAAATGTTGCTGATTGTGTACACTTCTAATATTCATAAATTATTTAATTGGATGAGAAGCTAAAATGTAATCGTTCAGGCGGTATTCCGTTCGATGCTGTATAACGGGGAGATTTAGCTATGTGAAAGATAACGAATTCAGTTATATTCTCTATCTTAATCTTAAAAACAATTACTTTATCAATTAATTGAAAAAATCATACAAAAAGTAGAAAAATTAAAAAATAAAATTTCTGTTGAAAAATCAGGAGAGATTCTCGCCCGGGAGAGATTCTCGCCTGAGCTTGGATAAAAAATTTATAAATAAGTCACATGAGATTTTGACATGAGATCTCACCTCAGATCTCACCTGATTACTCACCTGAACTTTTTCAGTAGGGACAAAAGCCAGAATTTCATTTGTAGTCGAAATATAAGGTTAAAAACCTAATTGAAATTGATACGGGCAGAAAGGTGAAGCCTTTTCATTAAAATTAGTATGAAAGTAATATTAAAAATAATTTTTTTTTGTATTTTGTAGAAACAAAATACATTCGCGTCTGTAATTAACCTAATTTGAATGAACCTAGAAGGTGGAGTCGTTTTACTTTCACGAAGTTATTTATGTGTCTTTTTTCTGAGAAAAACTTTAAAAATATGATTAACAATAATAAATTTCATGGATCAAAATCAATTTTTCATTTAGCTTATGGAGACACCCATATAGCATTCCGAAATCATTTATAGAATGCATTATAATGAAAAATGTATTTCATTATTACCTTTATACTAAGAATTATTGCTAGGAGTTAATAATTAAATACAGGTTTTACATATTTAAAAACATAAATTTTATTAATTTTTACAGTTTATGGCTTAATTTATTCTATTTTTGTCAATATTGGCCGAATTAGATATGTTAGGTAATTTGTCCAAAACGTACATTTTACACTTTTGTATCATACAAATCCAATATTAATTTGGGGCGTTCCCAATTTTTTCTTAGTAGTATTCTTTAAAATCTTTTTTACAATTTTGTCCCAACAAATTTACAGAAGAAGAAAGAAAATATTCCGCTTAAGATGGCCAAATTACCCCAAGTTACTATATGTATAAGTGATATTGATTTGTAATCCATGTCTATTCTACATTGGAGATACGGTCAAACCTTTTAGTAGAGTCAGCCACTAAAGATAAGAGTCTTGGCGAACATAAGTTTCATTACAATCAACAAATTACTGCTATTGGGCCGGTACGGTAGATCGCATTATAGAGATCGATATTCCACGCCCGCTTAAAATGCATAGCATTTAACAGGACAACAAAATTTCGTTTGATTTAAAACACTTATTTACTTATGATTCGTAGTT
>JAPYZO010002685.1:0-17062 GCA_030522905.1 Torymus flavipes | reverse complement strand
CGCACTATTCATTTTACCATCTTAATTTTTGAAATGGCTCAACTCCGAAAGTACGGCCCCTTAGGATTCGCGGTTTTCACATGACTTGTAGAATAGAAATAGGAGAGTTATTTAAATATTTCAAGTGCTTTTCATTAAAGTTTCCTTTACGCAATTTTTGTTCTGAATAGGGCAAATGTAAGAGTTTTTGCACGATGCTTAACATAATCTGTTAGAGTTCTAACCCAATATCGAAATTCTCGATAGTTTTTTTTTCATCATTAAATGCATTTCGTTAATTAGAATCTATGTCTTAACTGAATAAAAAAATAATTTTCGTAACGTCGAAGACGAGCGTCAAAATCAAGACTCCACAATATAAACGTGTGTGGGGTATTACGAACAAATGTTTCGCAACAATTTTATGTCTAATATTTTTTGTTATCCATGAAAGTTAATGCAAAGAAGTAATGAACATACAAAACATTGTTTATGATTTTTCATCATATGTATAACGCAATTCTGTTTGCTTGTACGAAGTCATAGCGAACGCCATGGTACGCGCAGGTGTCATTGAACCACTGCAGCCAAAGTTCAGGTTTGTGCGTGTGTGTTTTTTAAACGCGATAAGCTGATAAAGCGCCGTGATTATATTTCACCCCGCCCACGCGTCATCCCGCGAAGCTCGTACCGTTATGCATACACTGATTGGGTGCTGAGTCGCGTGTGTGTGTCTTCGCCGACGAAGGGTTGAATAACTTTTCCATTCGGTATGAGCAAGTGTCCGACAAAATCGTTGAAATTCAGTTTCATTAGTTTCTACATAAACTATAAAGTATACAATTATCTTTAGTTAAAGTTTAATTCACAGGTTTTTATTTTTTAAATGAAAAAAAAGAGTTTATTTTTATCACTATATACGTGCAGGTGAAAATAGAATAGTACATTACGATACAAGTGCGGGAAAGTAGATTTTCACCTCGTGTGATGTTTTGAAAGGCACACGAGAAGAGAATCTCTTTCCCGAACGTGTATCGTACAGAACTTTTTGATACGACGTGTGGAAAGTTATATTTTGAGCACACATTTTTTGCCGAGCGTGTAGAAAAACGAACTTTCCGCACGGAGTGTCGAAAATAAAATAACTACAACTAATTTGATAGAGACATGAATTTTTATCAATTGTCTGTATCATGAATAAAATTACAAGCGCACAAAAAAAAGCATTCGACCGGTATTCTTTCCCACATATCTTTCCCTCTCTTGCATTAACCGCGGCGAACCGCGCTTTAATCTCACCTGCGCTTGCTGTTATCGCTCGAGATTTTCTTTTCGGTGTGTGTGCAATGTGCCCATGGCGACGCCCTCGTGATGAAAAAAACGCTTAAATATAGAACGCGGAGTAGGGGAACGTTAGAACGAGAAGTATACTGCGGTAGAAGCGAAAGAATTCAGTTTTCTGATGAAAATTTCGTGATTAGCATTGTATTAAAAGTGCGCTGCTAATGACTATTGTTATGCTAAAAAAAAGAAATTAAAGAACTTTAAAATAATTTAAAGTAAGCTTAGTTTAGTAGCTTTTAGTTTTGATAGCTTTAATTTAAAAGTGATTAAAAAATTTCCTTCTTTTCTATAACGATTTTATGGGTGATATTTTTAACTAAATTTTTATTCTGTCTTTGATTACTTATAACTTCCAACGGAATCTTTTCAAACGAGTTGAAGCTTAAAATTAAAGCTTTTCCTGACTACTTTCTGCTTATTTCTGCATGATTATTCTGAAACTTTTAGCTATCGATTTGTTAAGGTCTCAGTGGACACCCCCTATATCTTTCGCAAAACTGCTGTATCTTTGTCCCTAGAGCCCAATAGACAAAATCCTAACACAGGGGTTAATTTTTTTGGCTCCATAACTTGCGGAAGTTTTAGCCAAATCCATGATTCGGGGATGAGAAGCTCTCCTTGTTACTTACGTAGTCACACGAACATGTCATGCAAATTTCCAGGATGAAAAATATCAATTGAAATTATAAATACCTTTTACTGTTCTATTCAATATTCATCTCTGTATAAGTACTTTTACTTATTTCCCCGCCTCATATTTCATTGAAATATATTTAAGAAGAGCAAAGAAGTAAAATGCAATACTCTTGCTAAAAGCCCAACCAGAAAAAATGAAACGGTTTAAATAGCAGTATTTATTTTTATTATCACTTGACTCTACGTAGTCCGACGGACTCGCGAGCTTTGGCTTCGAAACAAAAAAGCGATTTTTGTAAGCATCTTCCGCGACGGATGGCTTATCAAGCGTATGTGATCCGTTCAACCTGTCGCCACGCGACCTTGATGAGGATTTTTAGAGCTGCTTTATCGGAGCACCGACCAAGATCATCTAAGATAGATTCGTGCAAAGGTCGGTCGATTCCTGCACGATAAATGTAAAGCGCACTGCTTAGTCGGACTGATAAGCTTCGACGAAAATACAAAAGAATAAAGTGAAATTGTCACTTTGAAAAAGTTTGATATTGCGTTGAGAAGTCGTTTGTAAATTTTAAGTTTTTACGCGATGGTAAATATATATATATTTTTTTTAACATAGAAGAATCATGTGAAATAGTGAGGATTATCAAATGTTCACGATAAAACTGAAATTATTGATTTATGGAGATTGGAGTTTTGAAGAAAAATCATTATTATGGTTTCCCAATAACGTAGATTTTTAAACAGCATCGTCGATTTGATTTCACATATATTTTGTACACCTTCATGACATAGATAACTGAGATAGACATTCTTCAATTACAGTATTTATCAGCTGTCGAATTGGCATATAGAAGGTTCTAGATATATTTTAATTTAGATAAAATATAAAATTACAAGGATTTTAATTTTTTAATTTTTGCATAATAATAACAAAATCGTTCATTGAGTATTAGTGTTAAAAAAACTAACAAAAATATAAGATTTATATTAATATTTAAAATTCGCGACGATTTTATATCGATAAGTTTGTGCATTGAACATAACAATGATGAGAACTCTTCCTCAAAACCGTGTATATATAGTATAAAAAGCACACAAAACTTATTATTACTATTAATAATCTGAATATTGTAAATGTTTTTTAAATAATTAATAATCTTGTTAGCCAGCGTAACACAGTTATGCACATTGTAGATAAAATAAAGCAAATAATTAAATCTGATTGCAATGAAATGTATTATTACAATACTAATTATGATAACATAGATAAACTTTATTTAGTATAGAGATAATTATTCAAATCAGAATTTCAGTTGCATTTTCGGCTTTATCATATCAAAGTCAAACAATCTTAACAAAAGTATCTAATAATAGGCGATAAAAAAATTGATAAAAGTATCTTATCAATTAGAATTACAAAATCGTTCATTGCACTGTTCTGTCGTAAATATATACACTATTTCAATAACAACTATGTTTGCAATAACTAAACTAAAAAAAAAACAAATAAAAAAAGTTTATGTTCAAAGCACTTATAAAAATGACATGGTATTTTTCGTTATTCCATTCGAATTCTTCTTTTCTTTTTAAATGATTTTAACTGTATTTTATACGAAATAATTTAAAAAACCACAGTCGGAATTAGCTGAAATATTTAGTGTAATAGTAAAACAGGTGAAAAATATTAAAATATTGGGGTCGGAAGCACGTATAGTTGAATCCTGTTTTTAACGTCACTCTTGAGCTCTGATTTTTTTTTTCAATTAATAGTTTGATCATCCATTCTCATTTAAGTTATTTAATAATTATTAATCAAAAATAGTAATTTCTCAATATATAAAATAGTTTTTGATGCTTCATTTCTAAAGAATTAGTACCGGTTCAAATACAAAACGCTATTACCACGCTGTAACATACGGTCATTTCTTTGAGCATAATATTTCTGATTGATTTATCTGTAAACACCCAATTATTCACTTAAAATATAAATATTGAGCTTTATGATTCCTATAATATCACCTCACATTCGAATTAACGCACTTCCTTGCACCCGAGTTCCTCAGGCCAAATCCAACCCCGTTAAAACTCCATTTCAAGCATTCGAACCGCAGCTCATATATACCAGACGAGCGCGATGCGTACGCATCGATGCTCTCGTTTCGAAATCTCGCGGCCAGACGGCGTGGGCGTCTTTCTCTCTCTCGCTCTCGCTCTCAGCCGCGCGCGCACACCTGTGTCAAGTGATGTATAACCCGCGCGCTCACGGCAGCAAACACGCGCGCAACGAGCCTCGGGGATAAGCGACGACCGCGGCAGCAGCCCGAAAAGTGCCTTCTACTTGCCGAAGATTCTCCAGGTTCAAAGGAGGAAAGAATAATCTGCGAGGCAGAATTTGCGTAAAGTAGGACGAGTTCTAGGTGAGTTTCGATTTGTTGACCGATTTTTACCGATTTCTCGAAGGTGTGTATTATTTGCTTGTATAATGTGCGAATGTGAGCAGATAAATAGCGTGGTTTTTACAGTATTTTACGTTTGTGTTTGATTAAAAGGCTTTTTGGGAGTGAATTGTTCGGACGACCTTCAGCGAAAACGCATGTGCACGTGGTGCTGATCATTAATTGGACCGGCAGCGCCTGATTTTATTAGGTTAGGTGGTACCACCGAGTTCGATCGCTTGTTGCCACCTCGGAATGACACAATTAGATCGCACGAAAACCATTTATTCAGACATTACACAGTCGTTCTGACTTTCTTCAACCGTCATCAACAAAGTAAAAAAATGTGGGTCTTTGATCGGAATATTTCGACGAGACGCCGCGGATCGTATATAGGCGCACACATACGCAGGTGTCTCGATTCCCGGGTTTTCCGTGTGCGAGATTCTCTCTCGACGTGCACAGAGCAGCGCGGAAAAAAACGCCTCAACTGTTTGTTTAAATGTCCAAACAGTCGCCGGGTACGCGCGAATATTAATGAAAATTATAACTGGTGCGTGCTTCGTCGACCAAGTTTTGTCTCCTCTCGGTAATTTATTCATAGACGCTTTTTCTCTCCGAGCTTTCTTTGATCAGACACACATACATCCGCGCATGGGCGAACACTCGCGTGATGGCTTAAATAATTCATTTTTGGCTTTGTGGATTCGGGACGCAAGTCGGCCGATGAGTTGTGGCGCGGTTTACACGTGTACAAGTGTATAGCAGAAACGATAGAACTTTTGTTTAATTTAGTTTTCGAGTTTTTGAAATTCGCGGTTAATCAAGGAAAAATTGATTATTCCACCTTCAAGCGTTTTATAAAAATTTAAAAAAAATTTATATTAATGCCACTTTTGTTTTTAAGAAAACGTAATAACTTGATGCACATCTCGTAAATCTACAATAACGATAGATTTAATGATGCAGAATGACATAATCGTAGAAACTTAGTTATTCGACGAGAACAGAAAACACTGCAATCACACAGAAATCGTAATCCAACACTCGATTTCCACAACAGCCGTTGATGATGACCCAAAAAATAAAGTTTCCTCGTCCTCTCAAATTCGTTCGTTTTTTTTCCATGCCGCACCGCCGAATCCGCGTCTCGATGATTCGTCCTCGCGCACACGTTTCGCGTATCAAACAATAAAAGCGAGAAAGAGAAAAAAAAATTGCTACACCTCGACGTCGTACCGTCCCTCGCGCGAGGCGAAAACTATATGGTACGTGGGTTTTTCGGAAGCCCGCGCGGCGCGGCGAGAGAGAGAACACGAGCTGGAGATACAGAGCCGCACTGCGGGGCTGCGTGATAAAATGTTTTATTAATGATTAGGGAATCGTAGGTAGGTGCAGATTACAATGCGTGGCAGATAATGAGAATTAAGTCGTTAGACGATAACGGGACACGTCCCGGCGCGCGAGCCGAGCTGAAGAATCGATGAGCGCGGAAGGTGCGCTGAGATATCGGCGAATATAGTTGGTGCATGGTGGTTATAGGCCGATGGGTTTAGTTGTACTTGCGCTTTGCGGGGGATTTTGAAATAATCTATTTGAATTGCGGCTTCGAGATTTATAGGTCTATTGGCCCTGCATGTCGCTTTCTGAAATTATTTATGTATATCGGTTAATTTTATATAACAAAGGTTGAAACAAGGTAAAATAGCTAGAAACTATATCAAGTTTGATTTTGAAATATTATCGAATTTATTACATAATCGCTTATCCTAATTTTGGTTTCAATAAACGTTGATAAAAAGTTAGATTAAAAGAACAATATTTATGTTTTCCCGGGTCGATAAGATTTACATTGAAACTGCCAGATTTTGTAGTAAATTTGAAAGAAGGCAAAAGGACATCGGAGGAAAGACCACGTTTTTAATTCAATGTTAAAAATTTCATTTTTAGATGCTTTAATAATCGTCCTTGAATTTATTTGTGTGTGACACTCGCTCATTTGGAAGCAGTTTAAAGTAAACAATGTTAGCAGGCATTTCATGAAAAATACGCGTGAGCTTGGATAACTTTATTCTTTTGGTAAAGTGAATCTTAATAAATCTATGATTTTCAAAGAGAAAACTTATAGATAGAAAAGACTCTATTTTTTCTTAAAATTATATTATGTAGTAAAAAATTTAAAATCTTCGCCGCATTTTAGTTTCTTTTAAAATCATGCTACAGTGTTACTTAAAAGTTAACACAATATATTTTTAAGTCATATACGATCTTATAATGGCACATTATTCATGAAGTCGCATGATCTGTGTATCAATAGTTGGTTGTATGTATTAGTAGTTGGATTCAGTAAAAAATGTATTCAGGGTAATATGCTGTAGGTGAAATATTGCCATTTTTGGATTCACACAAACTTGAATGAAAATTTGAATTCGGCGAATCTTACTTATGAGCTATTTGTTCAGCATTTCTTAGTTTCGTTTTCAAACAATATTTTATTGTCAATATTAGTGATAGACAAACTTTTGGGATACTTTTCAGTGAATGTCAATATCTAAGAATGCTGGTATACTTGACTACTTGACTTAATATTTTTTGTTTAATGACTTTAATGTAAAGTCTCTCATTAAGACGGTTTGCTTCAAATTTTTGCAAAAGTACGGGGAGAAAAAATTTTTACGTAACTTTTTATAATAGTTTTACGATTTTTTTTTTCGTAAATCGTAAATTCATAATCAATTAGTAATTTACAGATACATAATTATTAACTAATTAAATAAATTTCGTATTTTCTACCTATTCTTGGATATTTTTAACTCAATTTTGGATTTTGCAAGCAATAACTAGGTTCATTAGGGTATATATTATTACTTCGTTTTTATTACATAATGATATTTATAATGTATTTTTTTTTTAACAAAAAACTTTACGTTTATAATGAAAGCTATCATAATTATGTTGATTAATACGAAAACTGTATACTCTCTGTATACTCACTGCATGGTTAAAATTTCTTAACAGTGGTATTAAAAATTTTATTAAATTACATAAGGATATAAAAATTCGTTAATATTAAAAAATTTATTAGATTGAATAGTATAATTAAATTCTTTAAAGCACTAAATTACAGAGAATGGTAAAAATATAAAGTAACTTTAAACACATTTCATAAAAATTTTTCTCTTCAAAAATTATTACTTCTGTTAACTTTTGCGCGACTCCGACAATTCCATATTCACTGAATCGAGCTCACAAATTAAGATGATACATATTATATTATCCACAAAGGACCTATGTAAAAGATGCATAAATACAAAACGAGCAAAATCACTGACTCGTGCGAAAAATTAAGCTCAGCACGAGCGATAAAAATATTTATTGTAGAAAAGCCGGTACTTTTCCACGCCAATAAAATTTCATCACGCAGTTCGCGCGAGAGCACCTCAACTGCACGAATTCGACGACCTTCTGTCCCGCAAGTTTCGTATACTTATATGACGCGCGCTCGTGGATATGGAGTGCGACGACATCCGCACGATGACGAAGACTTAAATTGTCTGTTTACGCGAAGCTCACGGTAAGGTAAATTGCCCACTTCGAAAAATCCACTTGTAAATTTTCGCAATAAGCGAGCGCGGCGAACCTCATGAGAGAGTAAGTACCTCTCTCGTAAACTCGAGCGCGTGTCAGTTGTAAAGAGTCACATGAGACAGCCGCGTCTGCTGTGTGTGTCTGTGTGTTTGGTGCATAGGTAAAATTAGCCGGTAAGACCCTCTATTGCGGAACGATAAAACTCCTTTGCGCGCGGGTATGTATGTGCGCTCTCTCGCGTGTATAGCAGTGTCAACAGAGCGAGGCTCGTAAAACTTGGACGAACATAACTTTTCAATGATGCGGAAATCATCTGTAAATGCACCTCTCATGTGTAAACACGAAATGCAAGATTGTTTGCACAGTGCTTTGGAAAAAGTCTTCTTCGAACTTGAATATTTTTAAATCCAATGGCTCAATGTGATTGCTCTATTACACGGCGAACGAGGTGCAATTTCGTTTAAAGTTCTTGGAAAATGTAGCTTTTTGTTGCAAGTATCTGCCATTAGTCATTTACTCGACACGAGCTCGGCACGTCGATTATACGCCTTAAATTTTGAGTTTCTTTTGAAAAGTTGGTTTGAAAAGTTTCGAGTTCTTTATATTTATTCAATGAAAATACAAAATTTTATTTTCAGCAAATGTAAACGTTTTAAACTCAAATTTTTTCTCTTGCCTATAGATATACCATTTATTTTTTGCAAGAGAGCTTTCTCATAAAACATACTTGGACCTGTCAAAAATCTGATCATTTTCTTTTGTAAATTTAATTAAATCAATATAACTAAAAAAAAAATCGTTTTTAGTTGGTTAAAATGTCGTTTTACAAGTTTCTTCATCTGGTACCGGAATCATATACACTAATTATGTGTTATTTACTTTCGAAGATTGTAATTAAAAATCCACGGAAATCATATAATTTCATTATGATATTTTTTTACCTGATTTCTAAAGAAACAGTTACATCATTTTAGATTTAATATTTTTCATTGATGTTGTTATTTTATTGTGGTGAATTTTCTATATAAACTCGGGACGAGTTAAATTTTTACCGCTGAGCCAAGAAAATGACAGACACATCCTTACACAACGACAAATCTTTTTACATGTAATTCCGACAATCCTCCGTCCAGTTTCCTCTTCCCTCACCATACTCCTAAAATGTTATTTTTGTCAAGTTACTTTCCGCTCTCATGGAATATTTTACATTGTAACAACCACTCGCAGACACACGACGGCGACGAAAACACGCTCGTGTGCACCCGCGCCAATTACGCAACGACGACCGCCTCTCTTGTATTATTTGTCCTCCACGAGCTCCCCAAGCTCGCTAGGTGTGTGTATTTTCACACGGCGCCGATATATCTCGATCGGCGATCGCTCGCGATGACCGTTCGTCCGTCACGTCGCCGATAAGACGCTCGTCCAAGAGAGAGAGAGAGAAAGAAAAATTCTCCCTATCTACGCCTACATCTATATACGCACACACATTTATATATATACACACATGAACCGCGCGCGCTCTCCTTTTCGAAAGATAAGAAGCGGCGGTGGCCGCTCGTCGCGTCGGGATTTATGGCGATCGCGATTCGAGCGATGACGCAAGCTCGCACTCGAGGGAGAGAGACGACAAAGAGAGGGCGAGCTTTTTAAGAAGGAGAAGAAGAAGAGTATGTGTGTGTCGAGAGAGAGAGGCGAGCGGCGGACGCCATTTTTGCGCACTTTCAGCGCCGTTGCGAAACCCAATGAGCGCGTTCGACTTTGTTCGCGGAACGCCTGAGTTGGAGCTTATATATGTTGTTGCCAACGCGATTTTTCCTCCCTCGCCGGTCGTCGCTGGAGGCATTGTTTGCGTCGGGTATTTTTATGAGCCTTTTCTTAAAGGTTTTCTCAAGATCTAGAGAAAAATATTGGCAATATTGTATTGTTTAAAAGAAACAAGGTTATGCTAAACTGAATTTCCTTTTTTAGATTTAGATTCATTTGGTTTATTCTTGTTCTATATTTTTTATTTTTTCCTAAATTTTTTACCAGGAAATATTTAATTACAAAATTATCATTCTCCTATATATTATATCATAAAACAATGTAATGTATTCATTACAATTTCGGATTAAGATTATCAGCTCCATATTTTTAATATCTATACATAAGTCACTATAATTATCATATTATTAGCTTTATCATCGTACAATTATATGTTTTAAAAGCAGTATATTTGCCGAGGATTAGCGATCACAATGGCTGTCGCGAGGAAGTAAGAATTCCTTTTCGATACAATTATCGATCAATAAGTACTCAATCGAATAAAAATAAGTTGGCATTATCTCGCGAGACGATCTGATATTAATCCGTCGTCGACTCGTCGCCGTGTATTAGTTCAACGAGTATTTTTTTCAAGTCGCACTTCTTGCACGCGGTACACTTTCATATATATATATACGTACAAAGTCTAAGTAATCGATCGTTCGTAAAGCTGAAAAAATTCCGAGGAAGGTGGTTTATTAATTGTAGGAATAATGTGAAGTCGAATGAGGAAACGTGAATCATCTAATTGTATATTGTTGCTGGAGAGGCGACTTTAATCGATTTCTAAAACTTTCTGATTGGTTTTGCATAAAATTTTTATCAACTGCC
Organism: Torymus flavipes; assembly: GCA_030522905.1. Taxonomy (NCBI): domain Eukaryota; kingdom Metazoa; phylum Arthropoda; class Insecta; order Hymenoptera; family Torymidae; genus Torymus; species Torymus flavipes. The sequence goes on along the minus strand of JAPYZO010002685.1, from coordinate 6,440 downwards.
TAAAGAGTTGAAGTTTATTAATAATTTTATATAGAGACACTTTTGAAATAAGGAAACACAGCATTATTAAATAATAGACTAACGTTTATTTTCATTTTATATAATTTTCGTTGAAATTGAGAAAATGGTCATAAACATAAAATATAGCTTTCACAAACGTGACTTTATTTTATACACAAAATGAACGATAAATATAAGGCACAAAACTTCTCAAACTAGTTGCAATTGAAAGACACGTCACTGCACGTTCCACTAATTTTTCTAAACACAGCAGCATGTATATCAAAGGATTATACACACTTAATAGACTTTCCACGCGCAACAACTATCACAATTCACTGTCACGGACATTGCACAAACTCTTCCTCTCGCTACGCACATGGCAAAATCCACAAGAGCGACACACAGTCTTCTACATCCGCGCGGGCAGCCAGGAACTGCCGTCACGGCAGCAGCCCTGGGGCGCGTTTGCCAGCGTCAGGCGGCCGCGCGGGTGGGTATATAAACGCCCGGCCTGAGAAATTATCATTTTAGCTGATAATAGCTAATGTAATGATGCAGTTTTATCTCTTATTATCATGGGAAACGAGATAAATCGCGATAGTGCCGTTTATTTTGACAGAGCGAGAGCGCCGCCTCCGCGACGAGAGCGAGAGAGCGCGCGATATAGCGTGTCCTGCGCGCTCAGCCGGGAAGAAAAAGTGAGGCCCCGGAAGGGGTTATACTTGTACGCGCGATATGGTTATGCGACGGTGTACGCGTTAGGCACGGAAGAGAATTTCGAAAGCCATGGCGAGGTGTAAGGGATGTCTTTGCGAAATGTATCATTATGAAGAATATGGTTAAGAAACATAGCTTTCGTTATAGTAATGTTGAGGTATACATGAAAAATAAAGACTAACGAAATGGATTACTTAATTGAAACGAACAATAAATTGACACAATTTAAAAAGTTTACTTTTTTTTATGATAATATATTTACGATTAACAAAAATTTTAGAAAATAACTTTTACTATTTGTTTGATATTTTCGGTATTATTTACAATTATATAGAAGAATATATGAACTCAAGAAGAGAATATTCATAAATATATTTATGTTTGTTATCATCGTTCAAAAAGATTTTGTTTATTTCAAATAAATTTTCTTATGCCACCTAAAACATCATAATATATGACTTGAACTGTACGATATACAATTATTTGAGAACTTATTGAGCATTTCGAGAAATTCCTGTAAGAATTTCACAGTAGTACATTATCAAATCATAAATAAAAATTCGAACATCGGCATAGAAACCATACATCGCTCACGTAGACTCTACTCCCATATATAAATCATTCCGACCTACCGAATCGACGCCCGGGCGCTACCCCAGAAACCTCGTCAACAGAACCCGAGATTTTCGTCTCCGCCTCGTCCGCCGCGAGACATCTCGACCACCGATAAAGCACACACGAAACTTATCGTCGCTCAGCGCGATTACGGGGTTTTCTCACAGCGCGCGCGACGCGCGATAAAAACTCACGCAGGTACATGGGCCCTCGGGAGGAGCGCGTATATATATAAGCCGTTTTACAAACACCTGAGGAGCCGATAGCGCATCCCGGATTTATTGATCGAGTTTGGACGAGAGAGAAGCACGTGAGAATTCGGGCCGATGTATATATATATGTGTATTTTGTCATGAGTGATAAGAAAATTGATGCGCGCGTATATGTACGCCGATGCGCGATCGATGGGCAAGAGCCTTTTTCGAGGGTATGTATAGTCGCTGTTGACATTGTGGATTAGAGCTCGAAATGTGTCGAAAAAGTGGACTGATCGAGATATCGTTATTTATTTTTTCAAGCGAGAGCTATTTTTTTGAAGCTATATTTGTTGAAAAAAAAATCAGAATTTTGTAGTAAACGTTGTTTCTGAAATAAGGGAAAAACAATAGTTTTTCATGAAAAATAAAGTTAAGTGCCAAAAATATTAATAAAATTTTGTCATTTCATAGATTATATTTTGAACCCAAGAAGCTTTTTTGCATGTACATAAATAATATAAATATAATATAGCTGCGTTCTATATACAGTTTAAAATTTAAATTCTAAATAAAATAAAAAAATAGTTTGTTTTGTTATAAAATAATAAATTTATTCTATTTCCTAGAAGTTGAAGTTACAAATATTTTTCTCGAGTAGACTGCGTTTACTTGAAATAAAACACAAAATGTAAAAGCTTGTCCTCGGTTATTCGCCCTAAACCTTTTCCTAAACAACTCTACTCCAAATCCATTCAACACTCTCGCAAACAAAGTCATTAATCATCCCTGCTACACACGACCTACTGGCCAAAACGAGTCGGCGCAGGTCAGAAAACTCCTGGATCTTCGTCACACATACTTCTTGTAAACAAGCCCGCATAATTGAGAGATAATTCTCCTCTCTCACACTCTCTTCTCCCACAAGTCGGTATATATCTTTATGCTAAACTCAAAAATCGGCCCTGCATTGTGCCGACCATCCGGCAGCAAAACCGGTAAACAACGCCATTTGCTACATGCGGCAGTGACGCATTCTGCTAAGGCGTGTGAATCAGCGCGCGTACGCGCCTTGACCACCGGCGCCCAGGGGCGCGCCCCCCTGCAGGGAGGTGGCGCTCCTGTTTGCCTGCCTCTGACTCAACGCCCTATTTTTATGATTCTGTTTGGCAGAGTGAGACCAGAGTGCTGACCCTTTCACCTGGACTTCCTTAATGCTGTTGTTGTCGAGTTTGACCGGGTGCAAGAGCTATTTCGGGGCGTGGACGGATTATAGGATTTTAATGATTTTACTATGGAATTTGAAGGTGCTATTTAGGTATTGGAATAATTAGCGAATTTATGAACGTATGACTGCATGTTGAGCTCGGAGGTGTGACATGTTCGTATAACTTTTGTATTTATTAATAAATTTTTTAAATAATTAAAATAGTAAAAATAAGAAAAAATTTTTTTTTTCTCTCTCAAAGCGTAAGAACAGGCATAACACCCACGCATGCAACGAAAAATATTGTTTGCAACACGGGCGTCGAATTTACGCTCTCGTGTGATCGATCCAAACTAGGAACGGCGAAGCCGGTATAAATTCGACGCCCGTGTTGCAAACAATATTTTTTTATGCAGTGGGTGTTTTTATGCCTGTTTTAATGCTTTCAATTGCGGACTTAAAATAAGGGGGGGGGGGGTGTCGTCTGCGGAAGTGAAAAATGTATGTCATGCTGAAAATGTGTGTTTTCACCCGATTAGGGCGAAAAATACAGTTTCATGTGGTGTAAAATCCCTATTTTGAAAATGGAAATCGGTTCAATCGGACGAACCGATCAAATATTAAAAATTGCCACCAGGCGGCATTACAGGGATTAGTAAGAGAGATAATCAGGGCGGCTCCAGGACGAGAAGGAACGATTATCTCTCTCTCTCTCTCATAAACTTTTTATTTAAATAAGTTGTGATAGCTCACTTGTAACAATGCAATTTAATATGTTCAAATACAATTTCAACACTTATCTCTATATCTATGTTTAAAAATGTTTGTGGTTAAAAATTTTTTTAAAATTGTTATATATTGTAAATTTAAAGAAAGGTTTTATGTATTAATGTAATATTTATAGAGAAAATATAGTAAATGAAGTAAGTAATAATAATAAATTCTATAAAATAGTATTAAAATTATATTATAAGTTTTTGTTGAAATTATAAATAAAATAATAATAAAAAAGTCCTGTAAAAATCTTTGCGATCGCACTTTTCTATAGACTTCTTTATCAAACGCCATTTTTTGATTTGGAGTTTTGTATTTGGAAGTTTGAAAAATATCTAGTAAAGTATGCCTTTATCGAGACTTTCCACAGACAGATTTTAAACCCGATTTCGGCCACGTGAATTTTTATGCGCTGTAATAGTGACTATATTTAATATCAAAAACTTTTTTAATGAATTTTTATTCAATTTATGGTGGTATAATGATAATTAATAATAGCAACATTCATCCGATCCATTACATTTTACCGTATTAATCATTACACCATTTTCGGTCGACCTCTATTATCGCTCTTCCGCAGAATGTACACCTGAAACAGCAAGAAAGCTGCGCGTCATACAACATTTCCAAACCAACTATATACCTAAAAACACCCGGAACTGACACTCGCGTGCTCCCTTTTTTTCTGTACAAACCTTCTGCTCCACGCTCATACATACTTACACGCTCCCATACACATATGCCTCCGCAATAAAATCCCTATTCTTACTGTCTAGCTCGCCTCTTTATTTATACCCCGCCGCAAACACAAAAGAGCGCGCTCGAGAATTCTCGCGGGCGTGCGTTTTCCTCCCGAAAAAAAAAAAATTATACGACACACGGCAAACGCAAGACCCACACACACACACACACACACACACACACACACACATACACTTAGTTTACACACGAGCTTTATTAGATCGCGGCGGGGCAAAATGGCGGCCCCTGCATATGCGACCTGCTGTGTATGTGTGTGTGTCTGTTCGCGTTATATAGCGCACGGCACAAGCGTTATCAGCTCTCCCGAAGCGAGGCTTATCTGGGCGCAAACACCGCCCGCGCGCGGGGCTCTTCCCCTCTCTTTCCCCCTCTGTTCGTGTCAATCACGAGCGCGACGATTTTATACACGCGGTTTCTACATAAGCATCTATATATGTATAGGTGTGAGCGATGAGTCCAGAAGGCGAGCTTCGATTTTTTTTCTATTCGTGTAACGCTTTTCCGCGCGTGTTTGCACAACGGGAGAGAGAGGATTTTTCTGTCCAGGTGCGCGCGCGCGCAGTTATATAAAATAGGGCTGGTGAAAAATTCTGGCGCGGACCGAAGCGCACGTGCATGCATGAGCGTAAGTACAATGCTTTGTAGTCGCGGAGAGGCTTTATAACTGCGCGCAAGTATGGCAGTGATGATTGAAGTTGATTTTTAGGAGTAGTGGATTTTTAACGCTGGTTGAGAGATGAGTGGAGTCGAGAGTGATTTGAAGATGTGGGTGGAATTTGACGTTGATACCAGTTTATTTATATGGTATTTTGTATATTAGTATATAATTTTAATGTATTCGGCATCAAAGTTTGTATTTTGGTAGAAAAATGAAGTTTATAGTTTGAGATGTGGTAGTCGGGTCCCGTTAGGTTGTGTAGATTCTATGCTGGGCCCGTAAACAAATAAACATAGATAACATTTATCAGAATCAAGGTATAGATTATTTCGTTAAATAAAGGAAGTAAGCTCTAAGTGAATGGCAATTGATTTAAAATGTGTTATAAAGCTCCAATAACTGTTTCATTGGAAATGTGATTATTTCCGTGTATTAGGTACTAGTAACGCAAGTAACTCTATATAAGTTCGGAAAAAATCAAATAATAAATTTCTTACTTCTCGGTGATTCACTCGAAAATGATTCACTCGATTTTTATATTGATATATTCTATATACATTTTTGGCCGTTCGGAGTGCATTTTTAGAATCGGAGTGGCGGATATATACTCTCTATCTTCAAACAACTTTGAAAACGCTATCAAGGATTGAAGTAAATCTTTTATAGAAAGTTAATCCGGCAAAGATTGTAGTTTATCGTTTTGTAATAATTTTTAATAAAATTTTGAAGGATAATTTTTTATTATTTAATTTTCTTAAATAAGGTATTAGATAATAATGAAGACACCTACAATGTTTTTATTAGAAAATTTAAGTACATACGTTCTCAAAAACGAGACTAGATATGGTAAAAATTGTTACACCCATACATTATCTAGCAAAGTTCTGTATAATTTCAACTGTTCAGAGAAGTTTCGACAAAAGTTACAATGAATTCCATATACCATCGTCAAAATACTCTCTGAAGTTGAATTAGTGAAAAAAACTAGAAAACATTAGTGGACATTTTTTAACTAATTCAACTTTAGCGAGTACATGACTAAAGCAATCATAGCATATCAAGTGAACTGAAAATTCGCTTACGATTCATCCTTTATAAAAAATAAAATCGCTACCACACAGTGTCCATCACTTGGTGCGCCCGAGTCCACCTTCGTGCATCATCAAATTATATGTTGCACCTTCTCGTTCGGCCGGCGCATGACCGCAGTGCGCGCGCACACTGTGCTGACCAATGACGACGGACGCGCCGCCCAGCTGCGGCTACCTCCCACCTTCCTCCCTCTCTCTCGGCCAGTTCATCATACTTATATCCTCGTCATCGTGTTACCGCCGCGCTCTCTGCTCTGCCTAATTTTCCCAGCTTTATCTCTCTCTCTCTCTAGACTTGCGCTCTCCCGCGCTCTCTGCCATTTTTCCACCTCCAAGCGTCGTGGCTCTTATCTGCGCCGCGCCGCGGTTATTTTTCTTCAGTTCGAACTCGTGCTCCGCTCCCGGCGCATCGCGGTACC
>JAPYZO010002684.1:7333-18222 GCA_030522905.1 Torymus flavipes | reverse complement strand
AAATAATATACTAATAACGGATACTAAAATTGATAAACCAAAATAAATATAACAATAATACGGTGGATCTTCAATAGTAGATAATGAGAATCATTTCTCGATAAATTTTCTATTCTATGCCACTCGCATTTCTATCAGTTATTTTATTTTATAGCCAGACTAATGCAATACTGTGAATTTTCAGTCAATCAGGTCACTATAATTAGTAAGTTATTATAATAACGAAATAAAAGGATCACGATTTTTAACGTAATCTGATACACTTTCATAGTAAAATACGAACCAAAAACGTTACAAATCCATAGGAAAAAGAAAAGATTCACTAGTCTAGACACGAGACATTAAAAATGCGGCGACGTCTTTACCGCGAAGTCAATTAAAAGCATCACCATTCAGAAACGCATCAAAGCTAATCAGAGCCAAACGATTATAAACAAAACGCGGGCACGTGTGCACAAACGACTTGGCTCTCTCTCTCTCTCTCCCCGCAGGCCAATTGTCGCTTAATTAGGAAGTGGAGGAATCAGTCTTCGCGAAGTTATACCACGTCGGAGTGTGCCATCCACGTCGAGGGATCGCCTGACGAGACCTAATCACCCCGACCCAGGCCCTTCCATATATACATGCCCTCCCAACTCGTCTCTCAAAGACCATATAACAGCGAGGTGAGCTTTTGGTTCAAATAAAGAACTGGTTTTTAGGTGATGACGTGCCTGCTAAAGCCAATACTTTATAGTCCTATAAAAAAGTTAAAAAAAAGAATTTTAACAATAAAGTACAACATTTAAGGCGAATAATAATTTAACCCATTCACTATACATACAAGCTAACCGAACAAATTATACAACGTCTTCGCCAAATTGCGGCATTTCCCTAAGTAATTGAAACGCGCGGGCGGCGTTTAATCGTGCGTGTAACTCCGCAGCGTGGATCAATCTTTTGACCCTCTCTCTCTCTGTCTCTCCTTCTCTATACGCGCGCGATTCATCAATCAACTGATCCTCTCCCGCGCGCACGACCGCCCTCTCTCCCCGTTTACGATCGCGCGCGCCTTTAATACAGACGTTCCCCGGCCAACACGCGAAAAGAATACCTAATAAGCCCGAGCTCGCGACTTTCCTTTCAGCCTCCCGCTCTGGAAAAATGAACGACCGCTTCTACATATACCTATACTCCCCGTCATTTGTTACGGAGCTCGCACGAACGGATCGCGATGTAAAAATCCCCGATGCAGCGCTCGTACATACACGCGCCCTCTCCCTTCTCTGATAATCCACGCGCGTATTACCGGCCCGTCATCCTCTCTCTCTCTCTCTCTCTCTCTCTCTCTCTCTCAGGCGAGATACTATAAGGGACAGCGCGAGGGCCACTTGTTCCGCGAGTGAGCCCCGTAATTACCATGATCAAACAATGCCACACGGCGGCGAATTGCGCGTATGTGTTCTGCGAGAGAGCTTCATGGATATAGGCGCGCATACCGGCGCCGTGTCGCCGTGGTGGTATCTGCAGCCGCGGCTACACGCGTGTGCAATGCTCCGCTAAGGGGCTAACAAGCCGTATATACCCATCCTTTACCTCGTTCCTCTTTCGCATTGTTATATGTACGGGAGAGAGCCCTAAGGGCATGCGCCGTGCCGCGAATTGATTGCGCGCACTCCTCTCCGTGTACATATAGATGCAATGCGCGGCTGTAATTATCCGAAAGCGCGACACGCCTTTCCGCACCGCGGGCTTCTCGTCGCGGGAAAAACCCGGCGATAGGCTTTTGTGAGACCGCGTGAATGTACAGTCTGTACAGAATCACACACTGATCGAAACGAGCCGCCATCGCCGCCGCACACAGCCGTTCGCTTAGCATACAAACGAGAAGCTTGTTTATGTATACGACGGCAGATTAGTAGAAAGCGCGCGGCGGCGACACGCGGCACTTAGGGCACAGCCGCACGCGCCTTTGCATAATGCGTCGTTGATTCTGCACGCCCGGAATTTTTCCCGCGAGGAGTGAAATTATGCCGGCTCTGCGGTAATGGAGGGGTCGTTGGGGCTCTCTCCCTCTCTCGCTCTGTGCAAGAGTTTCGAAAGGCTGAATGAAAGAAAGCAAGAGGTAGGGACCGTCTGTGAGTGAATTATTGATAGGTGCAGTGGCATTATTGTTCGTATAGGTGATGACATGTCATTATTTTGGTGGTTTCGTGGTTGATGCTGGAGCTGCGTTTTTGCTGTAAATTAAGGCTTTGTGATGAGCTGTACTGATGGTAAGGAGGCTTTTTATGGGAGTGGATGTGCAGTGGAAGATGATGTATGCGATTATTGTACTGGCGTTCGATTTTATTACGAGTAGTGTGTAAGCAGGGTCTTTTAATTCTGTAATTTACGAAGCATTGTTACCGCGATGAATGAAAAGCCAGGGTTAAATATTAATCATTACGGTCCGGCATCTTTGTTTAAGCTGATTTATAAATGTGATAATTGATTTTCTTGGAATTCGTGTATTGAATAAATGAATGATATAGGTTTTAACTCTATTAACTTTATATTTCTATACTTTTATAGAAGTAACTTCGATTTCGCAGAGAAGATTGCATGCGATTAAGAATCGCCTAATTCACTTCCCGCATACATAATTAATGCCACGCACGAAAGTGTAACGGTCAGCATTACAAGTAAAATCTCACCTCCAGATATATAAAGCACGCGCGGTAACAAATGAAGTAATAAAACCTTCTCCTTGCCGACATGAACTCATTCCGGGTGACAAATTCACTTACTCACAAGACCTCTCAACTCATGCATTTTTCATCTCTCTCTCTCTCACTGCCGACAAAGTAATTCCATCCCGAAACACGATCCACGTACTTTTCGCATAACTCTCCTCATGCCCTCGTCGCCCCTCCTGGCACGCACACGCACACAGCTCTCGCGTTGACGGAAAGAAATTAATGTTTTCCTTAAAAGTGTTGGCACTGCTCATAGATATCGGATCGAACTGATGTCATTGTATACACAGCCACGAAATCCAGGCGTATAACCTTGCCATAATATTTATGCTCCACGGCGTCGCGCCGCGCGGCCGAATCTCCCGCCGGCAGGCAACTTGCTACGCGCGGCACTAACTCACACACATATTACTACATACCAGGCCAGAAGTGTGTGTGTGGGTATACGGGATCTATTCGCGCGGAAGAGGCGATAGGATTGTTGAAATGCTGATCGGAAAAACTGCGAGTAGGGCGCGCAAGCGCGCAAACCCCGCCTGCGCACGCCCAAGCGCGTAAATTATAACGGCCGAATCGGTTTTCCATTTTCCTAAGAGCCGAGTTTATGTTCTAATAGCGCGCCCTGCCGTTGTATTTATAACTTTCGGCGGCGTATTTTCGCGAAGCTTTTAATTGCTCGAGGGTTTATTTTCGACGATTCGGCATTGCCGAGGGTTAATCAAAGTTTCGGTGAAAAATAATAAAAGGATTTTTGAGCAGTAATTTAGTTTGCTGTTTTACATTGGAGGAATACGAGGTAACGGTATCAACATAATTGCTGTATGCAATTCTGATTTATGCTCTAATTCGATTTCTCTATTAAAACTACTAATATATAATTATTACATGTATTTTTTGGTTTAACCAATAGCACCAAGTGATGTGTAGCCTAAACGCTTATACTACATAGAGGAACTTAGGATTTGGTGCCCTTGTTCTATAGCATTATTCAACGAGCAAATATATTTAGGATTTTTACGTGACTACCTGTACCTGCTACACAGAATAAATAAAAGTCACTCAAATAATCACCGGAGTTATACAGATTTACAATGGTTATCCTTTCACATATCGACAGCTCACCAGTGGTACAGTTTCGTACCGCTGAATGCTCTGTCAATATACATGGAAGGATAACGATGTAATCCTACTAAAGTAGCGGTCAGTATTATACTATACATAAAATAAATAACATCAATGGGAATAACGATAAGTCTTGCATTAAAACAATAAAACAGATAGTCTATCCTAAAACTGGAAAAGTGCTCAAATATAAGTACCATATCTCTTTTATATAATAAAGCTATTACAATATCAGACATTGTATAACAAATAAAAAGCATCTTGGCTATTGATTATATAGTGAACAAGTGATTGTTACTACGTACGTCTGTCTATGAGTAATTCAATGTATGGATTAGGAAATACATCATAAAAATTAATGAGTGAATTATGGCCGATGGTACGCCTATTGTTCTCCCAGCGAAAGAGATCAGCTTATATCTTCTGATGTATCAATTATACGATCAAGCGTATATATAGTAGCCAATTGAATAGCTACTCCATTATTTTCTGGGGCAATAAGATTCAAGTAGAGATTTGAATAGTTTATTCAACTGCCTATAGCTTTTTATAAATTGAATACGAGTTTTGCACACAGCCAGAATATTTTTATAACACAAAAATACACTAGCAAAATTTTTATAGCTATACAGCAATATTCGATATTACCGATATTTATATAAATCTCTTATTTAACATTCATTTTTTATTTTCAATGTGGTATAACAGCACTAAGAAATTCATTTTACATTCCATCGTTTTTAATTAATTTCCAACGTATATCTAAAAAAGAATAAATCGAAAACCAACACACACCCGTAATTCGATTATCACGCCGTGAAGCACAGCAACTTCAAAGCTCGTTAAAGCATCACTCGAGCTCCTGTATAAGGATACTCAGATCAAGCATCAGTCCATCCCTCGCGTGACTTTCGTGCGACGGATACACGTAAAAGTTTTTGAAATCCGACTTGGCGTTCGGTTTCCCAAAATATCGAACCTAGCGCTCACTCATCTGTGCGACTTTACGACTCGGCGTCGTATAGTAGTGTAGCGCTGTTGTTTTAGCGCGCAGGCGACATAAATATGCCGCGGGCTTGCGCGAGCGCCGCGCTCCTCCTCGTAAATTCAAATTTGTCGTCGGAATCCCCGCCCGCAGGAAAGGGTCCTGTCTCTCTTTGCTTCGACGAAAAGCCGCGCACACAGCACACATGTGCGTGCAATCTTGCGCGTACACGTGAGATCTTCGACGAGGCTTCGAAAAATAATTGACGAGAGCGAGAAAATCATTTTTCAAGGAGGCTGCGCGCGAGCATCCGCCGTGCGTGTGGCTTTTACGACTCTTCGAAACGCCCACGAGAGTAAATCAGCTGCATACGCTATAGAGGGAGAGAGAGAATGAGAGAGGACGAAGCAGCGGCAGCGCCCTCGGGTTATCGAGACACGTATATATATGTATACCGTATGCGGAAGGACTCATTGTTCGTTAATAATATTGTGCCAGTCCGAGCGCGAGGCATATTCGGCGTTTTCTCTTTTTTTTTCAGTCGTGGTTCATCGATCGGAATTGCGAACGATGTGTTTGTCGAGCGCGCGCGTATTTATTTTTCGAATAACAAAATGCTGTAAAAATAAAAATAAAGCGCGCGAAGGCTCGATTGATTGATAGTATGGGAAAAATAAAAGAACAGTGAGAGACACGTTCGGTACGTTTTAATATTTAAAATTTCAAAGATTTTTGCCAAAAGGCATTTTTCGTTGCAGCGTTGATTATTATTTTCGAAGCTTATAAATGCCTTTAAAAGATTTGATTAAGCATTCTATTGCGCCATTTCTGTTTCGGAGAATTTATTGTGTGCTATTGATTGCTTTTGACTATTTACCGTTTTTATTTTGGCGCAATTTTTAATTAACGAATATTTTCAACTTTTTCTTCCATCGCGCAGAATTATTTTATACCGATAAAATGTGATATCGGTAAATTGCATTATACATAGAATTTATCCATAAGGGATTATTAATTCTCATGCGAACTGTGTCTTTTTGTTTCTCTACACTATACCAATCCTAATTACCGCGTATATGTCTATTAAAGCTTTACCATCCAACGCGCATAGGTTCCGATTTTGTGATGAATTCAAAGAGAATTGAATGGAATATTCAGTAATACGTATACGTGTGCACTGAAATAAACATCCTACCCTATACATAAACAGCATCTATTCCAATCGTGCAATCCTCATTCATAAATGAATTTATCATCGCGCAAAATTGAACAGCCAATCCCACAAAATCACACAAACCTGCATTCCGTTCCTAATACTTAGTCTCCTATAGCTCTATTTTTGCTACATAGTTCTTTACGCACGTTGTTTGCACATTTGCTTTAAGCCCGAACAACTCGTGCGCAGGCGCGTTCACGCGCTGCAAACAATTAACTTGCGCGCAGTTCTAGCGATTAAAGAGCATTATAGAGCCCGCGAGTACATTAAGCCGATAAAAGGACGGATAATGCCCCTGCTATTTCAGACGAGAAAGCCACTATCGAGGAACCCCGCGGGGATTTTCGCCGCTCCCGCGACGCTTTAAAGGAGCGGGGGCGCACCAGTTTAGTCACTTTGCGCTACGTAGTTCTGCTCTGCTGTGGTAATGCAAGCATCTGTATTATTTCGGAGCAAATGTAGGGAATGAATACATTTTGATTTAATATTTCTTTAACGGGAGCTATCAGAATTCACTTAAGGCAGAGCACGTATATTTCTCATTCTCTCTTAATATTTTCTTGATAAAATCAGGGAACTTCACAAAATTATCTTAACGCAGACACAATGGACAATAATAAGGATTTCAGGAATCAATTTGCTGCCAACACCTCACTCCTAACCGAATAATCTGTCCAATCACGCGACCATAATTTACTTAGTCTATACCACAACCGCAATCGATTACCAATGGCATTTACGCGCACTGCACTGAACTGTCCGCGAAAAATCATCCCATATTAGCATTTGTATACAAAACCACTTTGCACGCCAGGCTCGGGTACAATGCGCACTTCACCAGCACAGCAAAAACCATCGCGGGGGAAAAAAAACATGCATCGTCGGCGGGGCCGCGCCGAAATATTCGCGTGCCACATCCCCCCTCCTTGCGCAACCGGGCGACGTTTCGCACATGTAATACTCTCGGCAGCTCGTTTGCCACCGCATGCCTATATATACATGTACGCATGTGTACCTGACCGCTTCCCACGCTACCGCGGAACTCAGGTATATATAGATGTATACACGAGGTGCTCGCACGAACGCACGGCCGAAGGAGGAAGAAAAGCGCGTTGAGTGTGCAAGTAAGAGAGAGAAAGAACCTCGTGCACGTTTCTATTTACTCTTATCTTGAAAATTGTTTGCACGAACGACGCGTGCGCCTGTGTGTGTGGCTCCTGAAGCCGAATGCTATGTAGTTTCTCTCTATGGTATAACGTGTGTGTGTGTGTGTAGTCTCTCGCGGCAGGGAGTCTACGTGTGAGGGCCTGCTGGAGATCGATGCTCCTTCCGGTCGGAGCTGAGAGAGAAAGAGGAGTTTCGTGGCTTTCCGACGTACGGTTTTATTTTTCCGGTAGAGAAGAGGGAACAGAGAGGAGGAGGAGGAACGGGAAAATCGGCGCCCTTCCGTTCTCGGAGATAGATTTCTCGGTCAAAACGTTCGTAAACAGCGGAGTCGAGCGCGCGCGCGCGCGACGGGGGCGATATCGAACGGAAGTCGGGGCTGTTTCAACCCGCTGAACTTACCCTTCCTACTTTTTCTGGAGAGCCCCGCCAGAGAGTGATATCTTCTTCTTCCTCTTTGCTCCCTACCGACTATTTTAAAAGTTTTAAAAATGGAAAGTTTCTAAGTGAATCTAATTGTTTGTGCTGTTCTATATATATAAGAGAGGATTTTAGCGCGACGTGCAGAAAGAGTGAAAATGCACTTACAGCGGGAGAGGAGCTATGCGCTTTTTATACTTTTGTTACTAATGCAGCTTTGAAATTACGATTTTTAACTTCCCTTATAGTGACCCGGAACCGCACATTTATTGCGCGTACTGAAAATAGAAAAATACAGCATAGTGAAGTCTGATATTTTATGCAGACACACTTGAGAACACGTCACGCTCTCTCGTAAAGCTATTTTCCGGCGAATAAAATCTCAATTTCGAAAGTACGCGAAAAAGTGAGTATATATATAACACACGTGCTAAACGCGCTTTATATATACACGTCTGGGAGGAGAGCACTGCAGGCGTGCGCAAAATTGCCGGCGTCCGTTTCGCGACGAAAAGAGGCAGTATAGGTATTAGAGCGCATAAGAGATCAAAGTCAAAGAGTTCCCATCGCTTCCCGCACGCGCCGAGCATTTTATAAACATTTCGTCAATTTCTCCGAGCCGCCCCCCGTGCAATAATAAGCCCGTATATCGGCTCGACTCGACGACGACGACGGCGGCGGATGCCGCTGCCTTCGTCATTCCGGCTCGATCGTAATGCCGGGAAAGTCTCAGGGCGAAATTGAGTTTTCTATATCAGGTGAGCTCGCGGAAGTGACATAAATCCGACGAGGCCGACAGATCGAAGTTATATCCGGTGTGTCGTAGACGTGCGCGCGCCCTGGCAAAGCGGCGGCTGCTGCACTCTTTCTCTCTCTTCCTCTCTGTCTCGCTCGCTTTCGCTCGCTCACTGCGCCTTCTCTCTCGTAATCGAAGCCCGACATGAGCGCGCGAGAGCGCTGGAGCAATTTCGGAGCGCGACCCGGGCCCATATAACCCGTACCCCGCCCCACGTTCGACGTAAAGCCGATTCTTCGAGTGCGCGCGGGGGCCGAGTGTAATTTTAAGCCGTGCGAAATTGTTGCGCACTCGCGCACCCGCGATCGATATTGTAATAACGCGCGAGATTTGAGGAATTTTTTTTCTCATTTTGCCAGCAGTTACGGATAATCACCGGAATGTAGGTTTCTGGATAAATAGTCACGACACGGTTTTAACAATAAGGAAGTAAATATGCATGCTTTCACCTCGAATAACACGTAAGCACATACTCATAATTCCCCGCGTAATTTCGAATTCAATAAGGGAAATCGAAAGGTAGCCGTAAAACTTTGTCACTTAATTTTTACGAAACGTATAACGCGCGCGCGCGCGCGCCTTCGTTTTATAGCTGTAAAAAGGGTGCGAACGTTCCTATAACTCCAATTTTTATCGGCAATACCCTCGCAGAAATCTCCTCGGCCATTTGGCGGCAATAAAGACAGGCGTATGTGTGTGGGTATGTGTGCGATCTCACCCGACATCGGAACGAATTTCAAAAGCCGCGCAGAATGCGTAATACCGGTAGGACCGGAGGGCTAAAGCCGTATAGTCGGGATGAAGTCCGCCTGATGCGGGAAAGAAGACCGAAAGAGAAAGAGAGGTAGAGAACGGCTCGCCGCAAAAAGTTGGAGCGGGGCAGAATTCGGCCGTAAACGCCGCCACTGCCGTCGTCGTCGTCTTCCAGCGCGTGCAAGAACAAAGCGGGGCGGGAGCAGGAATTGCGAAATGACCCGTTGAATAAATCGCGATTGTTCGCGCGTCGCGCGAAAAACTATCGGAGAACAATTTTGCCCGTGGTGGCGGCTTTTTGGCGCGCTTAATCGGCCATTTGTTATTTTTTTGGATTATCCTATGGGAATAAGGAAGGAAGATGAGTAGGTAGGTTCGCTGTCGTTGTTCTTGTTCGCGGATTTTTCACAAAGAGCGCGAGATTCCTGTTTCTTTGCGAGGTCGGTACTTTTATGCGACTTTGACAGTGCGCAAAGAACGACTCGCGTTTCCTACGATATTGGGAATATTTTCTGACTATTGTATAAAGAAGTTATATGACGTACTTGCTTTTTGATAAGTTTCAAATTTTGTTCCTTGACAAGGTAAAAAGCAGTCATGCTAAAGCAATCGACACGCTTTTTGGTTAAAATAAAATTAAATTAAATTCAATCTATGAAATGAAAAATTTGTACATTTTACGTGAGTAGTGAGTATAGCTGGTGGGATCTGTTTATTCATCACGAGGCATTTAATCTCAATCAATCCTCAAAGGCGAAATCAATTTTCTGCCTATAGCGTGTATATATGTGCGTGCATAACGCCATGGCTTTGAACTGTGAAAAAGCTAAGTTCATTATACGGTCCACCGAGCCTGGCTAAAATTATATTTAGGTTTCATGTTGTACGGGGGGGGCTCGACCGTTGATCTAATTTTGATCTAGCAGGGTTGACTTTGATTGAAAATTATTTTGTTTCAGAATGAAGCTGTCGTTAATGAAAACGCACAGAAGAAAGTAATAACAGAAAATAAAACATTTAATGAATATTTACTTTTAATTTAATTTACATCTTTCGTCGTATAATAAACTTGTAATTTAAAAGCGTTGATCTTCAATTTATTACATATTGGCAAATAGTTTTCTAACTATTATACGGATTCAAACTATTTAACGCTTTTCAATTAAAATAAATTTTCCAAGTATAAGTTTCCGCTGAAAGTCTCGATCTAATGAAAAGCCATTATACAATCCTCTAATGAAACCACTTTTAAAAAATCACTTGACCCTTTTTCCTCCTCCTCTCGCGTCGCGCAATAAAATGAAATTTCTCGCAAACTTTCCCTCATAAATAGAAAATAAACGCCGGCGCACGCGCGGTGCGAGCTCGGTGTAGGAAGGAAAAAACAATATCTTATTTCCCTTTTGAGACCAAAGTGTCATAAAGTTCTAGGCGCAAAATTTGCATTTCAGCTGCACTTAAGGGACGACGACGAGTGCACCACTGCAACCGGAGGAAGAGAAAGAGAGAGGATCCTCTCGCGCGTGCACTAGTCGCACGCGCGCGCACAACATTTGTAACAAGGGGGAAAAGCGAGAAATCCTGCAGCGAGAGAGGAGAAGAGAAAGAAAGAGAGAGGGAGAAGAGAGTCAACCGCGAAATTAACATATACCATTGTTCTGCCAAGATGCGGCGGTATGCCACCGGTATGGGAAGAAAGCTCTCTCTCTCTCTCTC
>JAPYZO010002683.1:0-14464 GCA_030522905.1 Torymus flavipes | reverse complement strand
TATATATGTACAAGCTCAGATTTCACAATTTACATTCTAGATAATACTTTTTTAATGGGGTTCTTTTTTTAAGTTTATTACTTACTTTGTTCGATAAAAGCTTTTTCTCAGAATTATTACATTCTACTGTGTATCCGATGTAAGAGAAATCGCGTATTTTATTAAAAATTACGCTTTTTGCTGAAAATAAACTTTTCTATATCAAAATAAAATTTACCCATTCATATTCTCGGTTTGAGCTAAAATAATGCACGAACCAACCATATGAAAATCCCCTTTGAAAAACCGGGTTTTCGACATTTTTATTCAATTTTCAAGGTTCGGCATAAAAGAAAAAAATTATAACAAACAGTTTATAACAAACAGATGTACTCCACGTAGCATGTAATACGCTACATTTACTCTAGACTGTATAAATCAACAAGTAGTGAATAATATAATAATTCATTAATAAAAATAAATTGCCATTCAACTGAATATTCCTATTTTTTATTTCATGGAGGAACGTACGTCATAGTTTAAAAGCTCCAATTTTAAATTCCGTCGATTTTTACCTGCTGGTCCTCCGAAGTTCAACGAACAGCCGCCGACTTTTTCATCATGCTCAGCAAATTCCAACGGCGTGGCGTGAGCTACCGTTGCAAATACATGCAAAGTAATAGATACAGATAGCACGTGGATCGGAGACCCCCTTCCAAGTGTGCGTAATAGTAAGATTATTTATGTTACATTATATCATAACCGGGATTAACTTTTATCTCGGTACTTCTGGGAATACTTTTTGAGCTGGTATTTTAAATAAAGTTTTACTTGAATTAGCAAATACAATTTTACATTGCTGACAATAGCTTTTTCTTGTAAAAGAATGTAATTAAATATTTAAAGAGATGTTGGAAATGGAATTCCAACATCAAACACTTCATTATTTAGAGTGGTTTTTTAATTCCTTGAGCTTTCGCAATCATTATTCGAAATTAGTTGGAGAATAACTAAAATAATCAATGCCTATTGAAAATTGATAAAAAATGGAAAATACGATATTCGCATTTCCTTACATTTGCTATTATGAATAAAATTTTCTGTTTGAAGGGATTTCACAAAACTTAGATTTTAGTATGGTGTTTTTGGATTGCTGATTAACAGAAATATGAGATCAGCGACCTAATATGAAAGATACAAAATTCGATATCTTTTGCTATAAAGTTCACACAAATTTACACTTGAGATGTTTGAGGTTCATTATATTATAAATTTAATACTTTTTCTTGGCGTTAACTAGAATTTTTACTTTACTTTTTTCATTTTTTTTTTAATTTACACATTTATAACTTTTTTGCGCCGGACAAAGTATTGGTTAAATCCACATTGCTATATATATATCAGAAAAATGCAAAATGCCAGACCAAAATCCATACAACAGAAAGAAAATTAAAACTAATATTGATTTAAAAAAAAAGTCAAATTCCTACCGTATATAAAAGAACTAATTAATCAAATTCACAGAATATACGCATAATTATTATTAATTAAAGATTTTTTATAATTTTATATATTGATGAGGCTAATATTTAAGAATTCCTTTTGGAGGTGAAATGATTAAAAAAGTATTTAGTATGGGTGTATGAAAGGACTAATAAATTCAATTTATAAAATCACATAATTATTATATTAATTGAAAATTTCTATAATTTTGTATTTGTGTTTATAAATATCTTTATTCATATAAAGATACTATTTAACAACTCCTGCATTTGAAGCTTAAACTGATTAAAAAAGTATTTGATACGCATTCATGTATTTATACTGAAACTGTAATACAGTGGATCACGTAACTACGTGATTGGATACAAAAAAAATGAAACATTAGTTCTTTAATTAATTAAAAAGCTGATACAAAAAATCAACTAAAATCCTGATATTTTTGGAGCATACCACCGTATCAATATTATTAATAAATTTCGGTCGAATTATAAAAGAATTTTATTCATTACGTTTATCTAAATTAAAAACTGTATTCGTCGAGTGCACCTATTTTTATTTTATTTTCTAAATACATGGTATACGCGAACAACCCTTTGCAGTAGCAGCGAATCTAAACTAAAAAAAAACTCAACGATGCATTAAAAAAGAAAATACGCCTTCCATCGCACATTCGAAAATGCGAAAAAAAGGTGCGTGCTTCTATATAATATGCTCAGCGCTCGGATTTTATTCGACCTTTTTCTCGGCAAAACCCATGGGCCCAAGGTAGAACAATAGTTAACTTTTTTTTATTTCAACTATTCGCACAGTACACCCGCGCGCACGAAGAGAGAAAGAGAGAGGGAGAAAGAGAGAAGCTCTTACTCCCTTCCTCTCTCCAGTTTTTGCAGGGATCGAAATCATTCGGCGAGCGCAACAGTGATTTATATCGGTTATTATGCTGCGCCGCGGCTCGCGCTCCAACTGTCCACTGCAGGCCGTAGCAGAAGCCGCGGCTGAATACGCGGAAACAAAAGAGCAGGGAACGAGCGGGCAAAACCCGAGAGAGAGAGAGAGAGAGAGAGAGAGAGAGAGAGAGAGAGAGAGAGAGAGTATATGTATATACATATATATATATACGTTGAACCCGTGCGCGCGGTCGATCGATTCTGCATTTTCGCGCGCACGACTCGCGACTAATTACCTGCATTTCTGCGGCCTCTATCTATCCTTCTCTTTTCCTCTCTCTCCCTGTTCCTCTCCCGATATTTCGATGCTCTCGATATTTTCTTTTTGTCCGTGCGCGAGGATCTGTATGGCGCGGTGAGGGGCCAAAAAAAGGATAAACGATGCGCCGCAACGCGCTGAAAAGTTTTATCAGCGATTTCAGCCTATGGGCAGGGGGATACATACATGTGTGTGTACATGCGATGTGAGTGTGTGAGTCGGGCGATCGGCTGAAATCCGATACACGCGAGAACGGCGCTGCGGCTGGTTTATAAACAGAAATTTTCGCCGCTAATATATTGGGGCGCGGGCCGCGCGCGTATGAATCGAATTAAAATAATCGAGTTTGCGCGAAAAATTTCATTAATAAGCGCGCGGCGGTCGGCCACTGGCCGCGACACGTGTTTGATGGCGCATCCATTTTTCGAGAGTAATTTTGAGAATTTCAACGTTTCGCCAAATTACCGGGCTATTGTGTTTGTACGTACTGTTTAAATTCGAGAGAAAAATTTTTTTTAGAGCAAATCCCACTCGCCATACGCTTCTTGTAATTAACTCGTACAATTTTCATCCTTATCTCAATTTCACTGCAGCACATCGCTCATCTCTTCATCGTATTTTACGTTCGCATTTCATATTCCCGGAATTCCGTCTAACATCCGTACTTCTACATTAAAACGCTCACGTTCTAATCCATAGCTATATAGTTTTATCTCATGAAATATACATGCTGATAGATAATCCTTTTCATTATTTAACTATAATCTTACAAGTAGGCTGTATTATAAAGAAAATCGCAAGCTCGACACATTTGGCGCGAAAAAAAGCGTGTCAAGCCATTAGCCACGTGCGCCTGCGCAGCCCCAAGCAGAACGTGTTTATATACGACTTTAGGCGGCAAGCATTGTACATGTGATGGGTACCTGGTAAAACCATATGGCGAACAACGCTGCCGACACGCCCTTCGAAATTCGCGAAAATCATAAATCAATCATTGCGCATCCAGTGTATAGGACAGCGTGCGGGCAGCTCATCGATCAATGAGCGCGAATCCGTCGTCTCCCCATTTCCCCTGTATCCCTATACACATCTCTCTCACCCACCCTCGTTTTCCCTCTCTCTCTCTCTCTCTCTCTCTCTCTCTCTCTATCCCTATATATACGCGTACATTTCATACATCCCGCCGATCTAACGCCAAATGTGCAGTCGGTAATTAGGATACTCGTCAGAAACACTCGGGCCGACATTTCATTGTTAAAGACCATCAGCGAGAAATGTCACTGGGGTATTGCACAGTCAACAACTGATGAATAATCAAGTATATACAGAAGACCGCACATTTCATATCGCAATGCGAGGCTCGCGAAGTTTAGTATAATGTTGCAGCGCTGCAACTCGTCTAATAATTGCCATACCCGTTTTGTAATGTACTGTACATATATATATATACGTGTTAGTGTGGGTCTGTGGACGTCGAGCGTCGGTCAGTCTAGCTTGCTCTCTAAATGCGCTTAGTATAGCGGGGGCAGTGCTCATCGAAATAATCCGAATATCGCACGTGCTTGACGCCGGCATTTTCGGCAACTGGCATTGCATAATCCAATCATCGGCCGCTTTGCGCCGCGCTTGCACCGTTAAACTTTCTGATGCCTCGACTGCAGAGTATAATCCCCCTCTCTTACTGCAACAGCGCGGGCGTTTTCAAACGCTCAAAGCCGTTTAATGTCACTGCACGTGAAGGTCTTTTAAGGGCGTGTTAGCTCTGCGTATACATTTTAACGGTTAAACGTTTCCGTGATTCATGAAAATGAATGTACCAGTTATTAAAGGTCAAGTAAGAGTGGTTAGGAGTATCACCTATACATCATGTACGTCCATTCTGATTTAGGTTTATTTCCGATTATTATTGCTGTTGAGATACGAAGAGATGAATACGAGTCCAATATTTTTACAAAACTTTTCATTTGCTTATAAATCATTTGTTGATATAAGAAAAGTATTTGGCGTGCCAATCAAAATGAAGATAAATATTATAATTATTCAACGGCACATTATTCTCATTAAAAATAACTATGGTTATTTTTAAATCGGAAAATGAATAAT
This sequence comes from Torymus flavipes, assembly GCA_030522905.1. NCBI lineage: Eukaryota > Metazoa > Arthropoda > Insecta > Hymenoptera > Torymidae > Torymus > Torymus flavipes. Next base: position 9,673 of record JAPYZO010002683.1, on the reverse strand, counting down.
CGTTTTCATTTACGCATAATTAAATAACGTTATATCAATTTGACATGCAGTATGAAAAATATGTCGACCTCGCTCGCAATAAATTTTATCTCTTTTCATTTTATATGCTGGAAAAGCTCGTGAAATGACCGATGATACTTCATCAATATGAAAAATTGGACAATACGTTCGGGAATTTCGGGCGATAAGTTGAACAAAAAAAAACTTTCCTCCTTTTCGTAATACACACGTCGTTTTTGATACTCGTCGATCTCATGGTTAACTGGATAACATGTCGTGTGGGTGTAAAAAGGAAATGAGCAGCGACCTCGAGCTTCTCATATTTAGGCCACCCGGTACACGATAGTCCAGCTTCAGGATGCGAGCTGATATAGAAGTTGGCGCGTGCGACGTCGCGCGTTCATTCACAAACTATTCATTCATAAAACGAGCCAGCTAGATAATTACATTATCAGGCCAAGAATTTTCCTCTTCATTCGATATTTGATAGCTTGGACATTTTTTAATTATCTACTTCCTCCCCATTAGTTCCCTGGCATACTATCTTAAAACGAGAAAGGCCTAAGTTCAAGAGCCGCGAAGAAATAATTTTGTTTCAAATATCTTCAACCGCCTGCTACCAACCACGTGAGCCGTCCGTCCATTTCCTAAAAAAGGCTGTTATAACGCCTCCCATCGAGCCGCGCGAGAGCGGGCCAACGACTTGTTTTTCGTGTGTGCGGTGCGATCGGCACATCCTCTTCCCTCCGCCCGCTTCCGGAACTACCGATCGAACGAGGCTCGTCCTAGCGGAAATGGCGGGTAGCGGACAGCCGGCGCTTATCGGCCCGCTATCATAGAGTCATTTTATTTTTAGCCCCGCTCCACGCGCGTGATTACGCCGCGGTTTACCCTCCCTCTCTCTCCACGCGTTGTCTCTCTTTTTCTATCCAAACGCTCTTCACAATAGGCTCGAATTAATTAATGCGCGCCCGAAGTGTACGCTCGGGGAGGCATCCGATAAAAGCGTTCCGCTCTTTTCAAATATGGCGCCATACACGGGTCTGCGGCTCGCGCTGTATAACAGCCGAAAGTCGAGCCTATCTGCGGCTGCGGTGCAACATTCGCGCCTCTCTCGCGCGGCCGCGCTCATTAGGGAGGTTAGATAAGGCCCGCGAGCTTCGAATTTCACGAGCCGTGCGACCCGTTGTTACGAGCTTAACGCGAACTCTCGTAAAATATAATATCTTTTCCTTTTTTTGATACAGCGAGAGAGAAAAAGAATGGAATCGTAAAAAAGCCGCACAATGGCGAAGTCGTATGACATAAAGGAGGCTCCACCGGATGATGAAACACCCTGCGTTAACCATGAAACTGAACGCGCTAAACTGTATTTGCAGAAGTTTTGTCCCGAGGCCGGTGATAATTTGTGAGTTTCGTTATTCCCACTCTGACAAGAAAATTATTTTGCATACAGTAAAAAATGTTAATGTGAGATATTTTTCAATAATATTTCACCAGGTATAACCATATCAGTGAAGTCCTGGCGAAGATATTAGCTGAACGGCCAAATAATGCCTTCACTACTTTTGACGAGTACAGTAAGAAGTTAAGAGATGACAAATTTCGATTACAAAATGATCATTTACGTGATTTATATGTGCCTCCACCTCAGTATAACGATGCAAAAAAGCTCATTAAACTTTTCAAAGTAATAAACGTTACTACATTTTACACGTTAAAAGTTATTGCTACTTGAAAATGATTTATTTACGATTTAGGTTCATTTACCTATCGACAAAGATCGTAAAAGTTTAGAAGAAAGTAATGAAGAAAAACAAGGTGACAATAATGAAGCAAAACAATCAATTCCAAACCTGTTTGATCTCTTCTACTACTTTCAACAAGTTGATATTGGCTTACCGCGAGCAGAAATGGTGCTTTTAAACTTGAGTATTCGAAAGTTAATTGCTAAAACGAAAATTGAGGATGTACGGTAATTTCTTTTATCTTTGCAATTTGCATTTTTCAATATTCCATCATTAGTCTTAACAGTTTTGTATAAAAAAATTAGAAAGAAAACTCTGTAAATAATTTTCAGATTCTGGGGGAAGATTTTAGGACGACCAAAACATTATTTCATAATAGAAGCTAATTTACCAGAACAAGAAATACAACGAAGATTAGAGGTAATCTTATTACATTTTAGTTTCATAAAAATGTATGTACTTATGTACTGATCAGTGTATATCAGTATAGGAACTCGAAGGAGAACAGCAAGCATTGGAGAAAGAAAGTACAGGCACAGATGCAAAGGAAGTCGAGCAAGAAAATGCGGAAAAAGAAGCTCTAGAGGCGGCAATGGCAACTAAATTATCTGACATAGAAGAGGATGAGGCAGAATCTACAGAAGAGAATGATACTTTAAAACTTGTGTTTCCCCCGATTCCAAAAAATACATGGACACCATTGCCAGAAGTTGCTGCGGAAAAGCTTGGCACTGGTCTTAATGCAAAGGTACGATAAAGTGATCGTATATCTTAACAGTAATAATCATAAAGGTTTTCTTTAATTAAATTATTTACAGACTTAAATATCTTAATTTTTAAATTTAAGAATTTTAATCAAAAATATAAGAAATATATAAGTTTGATTTTCTTCCAATTTACATACCATCTGTTCTTCGTCTGTTTAAATATCACCGAGTTCTCCGAAATTCTGCAAAGTTTAATGAGTCTTGTGTACCCCAAGTTAAAGTTATGCGAATTAAAGAAATATATACTGCCAATTTCTTTAGATATTTCACTTGTAGGTCCAAATTTTCTATAATAAAAGTGAAAAGGAGCACTGTGACTTTTCAGTCACTGGAAATATTCAAATTAAATATATTCTGACATAACTTAACATCGACATAATGGAGATTGACAACTAACGTGGAAATTTTCTTGTGAATTATTTGACGCTCATTTACATACGGTACAGCGAAAACATTTTACACTCGCTGTTCAGTAAAATTGTTAAACTGAAAAAGTGGACAGTAAATAAAAAATCTAATAAATTACTTTAACATTTTTTACTTTAACGTTTTTATGAATTATTTTTTTCATAACTCTTCTATAAATTATGTTATAGAAAACGTGTTGAACGATATAATTTCAATGATTAAAAAACTATTTTCACAGGTCTATTTTGTATGTAATTCACCGGGTTTAGATGACTGGGTGGAATTACCCACAGTGACTCCACAACAAATAGTCGTTGCTAGACAAATTGTTTACTTATTCACTGGAAATTTGGAATCTGAGGTAAATAAATCATACTACGCATTTAAAATAGTCCTAATATTTTCAATGACATGTTTTACTGATAATCTGTTTATGAATAAAACTTCAACATATAAATTAAAGATCGAAACAAATTTTTAGAAAAAATTTAATGTATAGTGCATTTCGTTAAATCTACTTTTTGAAGTAATCGATATATAAATTTAGCGATGTTAGCAAGTATTGCACAATCTAACTATTGCAGTACAATTTTCTCGGAACGATTTTCTAGATTCATACGTTTCCATCGTTTCCCGGAAGGGAGAAGAATTATCTACGCGCACAGATTGCTCGCATTGGCGCAGCCACGCATGTCTCTCCAATCTCCTATTTTACGTTCCATAACGAAAAGCAAGAGGATGAGGACGAAGAGGAGACGGAGGATGAGGATGAAGAGGAGGAGGAAGAGGGGGAAGGAGAAGGTGGTGATATACATTTATAAAATTGAATTTGAAATTATGTTTTATCTCGACGGAAGAAAACGCCTATTACGCGAGCAGAAGACATAGTAAAACGATGATGAGTTTGCGCTCACAGGTTTCGAAACGCTTGAATTATTTGATACGATAGACGTTTGTAGATCTAAATAGTTAATGACATAATAACAAAAAGAATTTTATCATAAATATTTTTAATGACGAAATATTAGATTAGAAATACCAAAGTTATATTAACCGGACATGCAAAAACGACAAAAGTATTAATCAGAAGTTCTATAATATACAATAAAATCACTTTTGATGTCTGATGTACATTTTAAAAGATTGTATTCAATATAATTTTTGAATATATTTTCGCATGATGCAGCAGGTGGTGGGCTCGTGAAAAATCGTCATTATGAGCAACCACTGATGAAGGATCTGATTGATCCATCAATGTCTAGTTGGTGCCACCATAGCCCATACATACTGAAGCAGGGCCGCGTGGCATGGCTTGAACCCGGGAAGGCCGATGGCAAGAATGGGGTAAATAAAGGAACTTTTATCATTAAAACTTACAAGCGCGTCGCATTCGATTCCAAATCCCGAGTCCTATCAATTACGTAATCGACAAACCCTTATGCAAATCAATTCAAAACTCTGAAATTATAAATTTAAAGTACCTATTCCCGAGCGCATGCGCACGGGAGTATAATCACTTAGCCATTAATCTCTCGCTCTGAAATTTATCGATAGTCAATAGAGGGAGCGAGAAGTCGTCCAAGGGCTATGCGCACACGATTTATATGCGTATATATTTAATACGAAATTACGATTTTGCGCGAGAATCAGGAGGACGAGGAGGAAGAGGAAGAGGAGGAAGACGAGGAGGAGACCGTGTCGGGAGAGGACGAGGGAGAGAGCGAGGGCAGCGCTGTGACGAGGGACAAAGGATTCGAGAAGGAAATCGGACCACCTTTGTTGAATCCGCTATCTGGGGATGTTGCTTCGGACTCCTCCGTGACACCTTGGATGGCCCGGCAGTCTTCTAGAATCCAGCCGGATACGGCAGTAGTTCTCATTCGCTCGAACGTGTGGCCTGGAGCGTTTGCCTTTGCCGCTGACAAGTTAGTTAAACATTATGCCTCGACGCTCGCGAACAAACGGATTTTCTCCGGAATTTCAATATATTCGTTAGATTACATGTGAATATAGTTAGGTCTTTATGTTTCTGAATCATAATTCGTTATTTTTCAAAGGAATAATTTTACGAATGTGTTATTTGATGCAGAGAAACATAAATAGATAATAAGAACTAAAATGCAGGTTATTGAGGTTACTGTAAATAATTGAATGCTCTTTAATTATAACATTTTACAATGCAAATAGTTTGCATTTTACATTTATATTTCATTAATTACAAAGAATGCCATTCCAGAGTAACACAAATAGTCCGTATTTATACGTATTTTCACCTCCTGCTGTTATTTATTATTTATTATAATACTCGTACAACAATAGGATAAAATAAAAAGCTCGCAATAAAGACAATGCGGCATTCGGATTTTGCAACGTATTTACTCCCATGGTTCAATTGTTTATTTATTGCACTCGGAAAATCATCATAAATATTTTGCAAGCTACAAACGTTTTATTTAACAACGTTGTGTTAATCTTTACCGTACATTCAAGTGGCATTACTGTTTGTAGAATCGCCGAAATAAACAATCTATTGTAAAATTCGATAATGTTTTTGATTCTAACGACAGCTGCTTATTGTGGAATCTATTATGAAATTCCTCGCTATTACAATATTATTAAAACATAATTTACTTAAAAATTACGTATAATAGCATTACCAGAGAATCAAAGATACCTCGAAGTAACATCTATATATGAGTTCAAGAAATAATAAAGCCCGTGATAAATTAACATCTCAGTACCCGCGAAATGCATCTCGCCCAAAGCCACCTAGAGATACCTATATACATACCCACCACCAGTGGGGCATTAATCAGAGAGCCCGCGTGTATGTACCTACCACCCATCCGTCACCGTGCGCACACATATATAGGAAATTCGGCAACGTGTACATCGGCTGGGGCCACAAGCAGCACGAACACAACTACAGTCCTCCGGCGATGCCGGCCGTGCAGGATCAGTACCGGCCGGTGATCGACTCGGAGCTAACACCTATTCGGGATCCAAGCTTCGAGGAGGAGGAAGCTTATCGCCTCGCCCACCTGCCGCCGGCCGACGGTGAGTTGAGTGCAAGCGCGATCGACCAATAACTCCGGAAAGTCCTTTAATTATGCAAAATTCCGCGCGCTCGCACGCGGCTCTATATATATACTAGTTCGATGTTATAACCTTTCAGAGGAAGAAGACGAAGAGGAGGAGGAGGAGGAGGAGGAGGAGGAAAGCGACGTCGATGACGAGGATTAAGAACTTTTGGGATTAATTAAAATCCCCAGGTTTTTTGGCTTGGTTTTCGAGTAATCCCGTCGGAGTGGCCGATTTGTCGAGGAAGTTTTCTTTGGATTATTTTGTGTGATTTAATTTATTTAATAATTGTATAAAATATTTATAATTGAAAAGAATTTTGTTGAATGACTATATGGCATTTTTTTTGTTATTTCATAATTTTTATATAGTTTTTAAGCTTAGTTTGATCAATAGCAGTGCGCTCACGATGTGTCTATAGTAAAAATTTAAAGCGAACCGAGCTGCCCTTTCATTTCACTCCTCGCGCTTATGAGAGCCTGATACGTGTACTTTCTATTTACCATACATATGTGAATACAAATATTTATCATATGTGAACGGAATACGCTTAGTCTTGTGCATCTTAACTGGCTGCGAATCAAAACGATCATTGATTTTACCGCGCAAACGTAAATGCCTCGCGCAGTCGCGCCTCTTACCATTCGAAGATAAGTAGGCTTCTGCTTTACCAATCATGGATTCGCTTACCATTCGTCGACGAGTGCCGAGGAAATAGCGGGATTTGCCGTTGGCGGAGCCTCTAGTCAAGGTCCAGTGTACCAAAACAAAATTCGAATAAACCATGTGGCCTGCATAACCTAACTCTAGTATTTAAATAATTTGATTTGATTTTTGCCGGTAGATATATTAAAATTATTCAAAAATGACAGAAAGCGAAGTTTCCCTCCGTCCATTAAATTGCGAATTAAACTGCTTATCCACACCTGATGGATCGACAATGTTTATGCAAGGTAATATCACTAAAATAATCATGTTCCTTCTTTGAATTTAGCATTAAGTTTACTTGTTTGATTTAGCATCATAATAATAGAAATTATTCTATGAAACCATTTGCAGTCAGTTAAAAAGTTTTTATATTTTCATCATTATTTTTATTTGTTACTCCACATTTTAAATCAACAGCTGATAATAGTTTACTAGAATTTTCAAATTGTTGAGATTATTACATTATAAATATGTACTGTAAAAATCTGTAAATAAACCCAAAACACTTCTTGACAAATTTTATAAGAAACAATTTTTTCCGTTTTTATTTATAATCAATTGTATACTCATTTCAGGTGATACAACAGTAATAGCTGGCGTTTATGGACCAATAGAAGCTAAACAACAAAAGATGTTTCACAATAAAGCTAATGTTGAAGCAACATTTGGGCCGATAAAAGGACCGCCAAGTAACAATCAAATTGAGTTATGAAAATGTAATATACTAACTACATAAATATTCTAACAAAAATGTTTTAATAGGTGTAAATGATCGACTAATGGAATTGTACCTTAGAGATACTTGTGAGGCTGCACTTATTACAACATTGCATCCTGTATCAACAATTTCAATCAACATTCAGGAACTACAAGATTGTGGAGGAGTAAGTAACTAAAACAAACACTATAATTAAAAATTTACTAAAAATAATTGTAATATTTATTGACTATACATTATTTTAAACAGTTATTGGCTTGTGCGATCAATGCATCATGTTTGGCGTTGATTAATGCAAGTTTATCAATGAAATTCACTTTTGCTGCTGTACATTCTATGATTGAAAAAGATACCAACAATATTATAATAGATCCAAACAGTATGCAATTACAAGTAAGTTTAACAGAAATAGTAATTTTAATAATATTATATATTTAAGAAAACTGTAATTAAATTACTATATTTTTACAGAATGCGAAGGCTACATTTACACTTTGCTTTGACAGTATTGACAAAGATCTCATTTGCTGTCAGACTAGCGGACACTTTTCAGAAAAAGAATTACCAGAAGTTATAAATAAATGTAAAGAAATTAGTGAACACATATTTGATTTTTACAGAGACATTGTAAAAAAATATGCAACAGCAATATAATCCTCCGCATAGTCTGTAAAACTATTGTCTAGGTATTATTTTTTTTTTAAATTATTTTTATATTTGTTAAATATAAGTTACATAAGAACATTTTTAATGTATATAATTAATTTTTTTTTTTAATGAAAATAGATACATATTTTTCTGAGAATCGAATCTGCATGAGTTTTACGTCTTATCAAAACTATAAACGTTTCAATATAAATTTGTAAATATTTCATTTCTAATATTTATTTAAATAGTAATATACTAAATTTTACATTGAATATAGTTTCTTATTTGTAAATATATTTTGAAACATTCTTCCCACCAATTGTCAAAATCGATATATTATCGCAAAATCACAATGTATCTTCAAAGTAAGAACAGTAGTCAGAGCAGTTCCGCCAAATTTCGTTAGGTGGCTCGAAACCTTCGACTGATAAGTGCTGCCCTCCACTCTTTGTTTGAATTCTGAAAATACATAAAATTTATTTTATTGATCTTCACTTTAAAACAATATTAAGTATAATTTTAATTATTTTAAATAATAGAATATAAACAGATAACGAAAAATAATTTGTGTATATCTATAATCGTAGACAGTTGAATGAACTATTTTAACAGTTGTCATTCGAAGAGTTACCTATGTTAATATGTTAGTTAAATTGCTAGAAGTGATGTTTTAAGATAACAGCTAAAAATTTTAGAAAATTTAATAAAATTAAAATCGGTATAAAGTAAATAATGGTAACCCAGAACACTGTTTTCTAATATAATTTTAACATTTTCGTAGGTATATATAAAAATTCCGTTTAATTCTCTTCAATTTAAATACGTTCTCTTGCTAAAGAAAAACCCAGAAAATATGGAATATGTTAATAAATATGAACCAGCCATTTCTGAATATTATGAATATTTATTTCTCATAAAACATTGAACAACAAATTCCAAGTTATAAAAAGCGACCTTATGCAAAAGAACACCAACTAAAAGCGCACAAACGAAAAAAAAGCATCTCGTCAGTGTATAAGTAGAAGGGGCACGCCGGAGCTCGAGGAGCGAGCCGTCTGCACGGCTTTCCGCAAATTGTCAGGTGCGTCGAAACGGAGCCACGCCCGATCGCCAATCACGCGAGCATCGATGCGCCGAATGAGACTTCCAGGCGCGTCCCGTAACGGAGAAGAGCGAATCCTCGCGCTTATGCGAGTCGAAGGGAGTGGAGGACCGAGTGGTGGGACGAGGATGTGGGTGAAAGCGAGTCTTATTTGAGGTTTCACCTTTTGTTTTTGAAAGTTGGCAAACAATTTGGTTATACTATACTTTTTGTGCCAAATAATTTAATTCTTAAAGTCTCACAATGATTACTGTGATTACAACATTTATAAGTTTTATAATCAAATGGCTGTTTTAACATTTAGGCATCATATGAAGCATGATGCGATTCAAGAATTTCGGAATGTGTACTGATTTTCAATTTCTTTGAAAATTAATAATATTAATTATAAGTCTGTAAGAATGCTGCAGCTAATTTATTAAAATTATTAAAAAGAATTTCATTTTGAATAATTTCATATTTGAAAAAGAAAAAATCGAGGACGACAGAGACA
>JAPYZO010002682.1:0-14678 GCA_030522905.1 Torymus flavipes | reverse complement strand
TAAAAATGTTACATTATTATGCATTGTCTCCTATTTTATTTTATTTTATTATATGTATATTTTATTTTTAAGTTTAATTAATATGTAAAAAAAATTTTTGTATGAAATTGTTGATGCGCCATTCGGCCTTTGCCTTGGCGAATAAAATTGTTATCAATCTATCAATCTCTCTCTCTCTCTCTCTCTCTCTCTGTATTATCTCGTTACATTATCCCGTTCTTTTCTCCTTCTCGTATTATTACTAGATTTCGCATACGGCGTGCATTGCACGAGGTGCGCAAGCCTCGCCGTCACATGCTTTATTTCTGAAAGGATAAAGGACTGAGCAGCCAAAAGTTTATACTAGACCGAAAACATTTTTCCGTTACAGTATTCATTTGGAATTAATTTTTCGTGCTGAACACCTCACCCTCGCTAGAAATAGCTTTTCTTTCCGATAACTTATTCGATAACTCACTTATGGGCTGGGTGACTTTATCGCTTGAAATATTGGGACCGCATGGATAAAATAACTTGATCCAAATTTGATATTATTTCTTCTGATTATAATAGTTATGGTATGTACGTATTACTTTTCCAAATAAAATTTATACTTAACATGACCAATTTATGAAAACATACATTTTGTTTGATATTCCAATAATTTGTATTTTATAAAACATACTTAACTAATATAGTCACAAAGAATATACTTCATGTCAAATATGAAGTCATTTAATCTAACCGGTTCAAATATGTCCTGCGTTAAAGTCCCCCAGCATATATTAAGTACTTATAAGTGTGGATTTTATATAATAAATTAAAGCATTAAATTATTTACATTATGACCAATTCTATTTATAAATAACTAATTTGAAAGAGTTATAAATTTACTGTTTTATTATTTTAGAAAAGTAAAACTAGTGTAACTTTTAGTTTTTAACCTTAATTTTGTGTTTATATTTCACAACCTATTGACAACTGGGTCACGTACGTACCGAAAACTACTCTCGCGCCGAAACTGGTTATCTAAAACTACTCCCGATACATTATATTTTTTTAAATTTTTTTATTCATTAATATTTATTAAATCTGAATTTTTTTTTCATTTTCTTCATTCGAACTTGTTCTATAACTTTATAAAAAAAATAATGGTTTTCTTCAATAAAAATATTAGTTTTTCTAACAAAACATTACCTTGTGTCTTACGCTATCGAAAACTGGGTCCACTACCTTATTTAAATTACATGATCAAAGTGTTTAACTTAAAAATTTTATGTCTAAAAAAATGTTATTCTTATAATACGACAAAGATTGATGGTATTAGAAAGGTCTCCAATATCGAGTTTGTCTACATCGGGAGCGTAGTTTCCCTATTCAGAAGCAATGCAGCAATCCCGGACTGTCAAGGCAGCAGCGACCCACGCATAAAATGGCGTTGTAGCCCCACTACAGCAACAGTAGCATTGCACACTTAACCCAAAAGCATCAGTTCCTAAAAATTTTTTCCGTGTGGAATGAGGCTATTTCTGGAAATCGATGGAAAGGCAGGAGCAAGAAGAATTGTCTGCTCGTAACCTTGGATGTAGGAATGTCTTTAATTCAACCAGGTGGAAGAACATCTGTCAGGCGTTGGATAAGCTAGATGTACCGGCATATCTGAAAAACATGATCAAGAGCCACTTGACGAACCGGCTACTAGTGTATGACACAGAAGACAGTCCAAGAGTCAAATCACTGGGGAAGTCCCGCAGGGCTCGGTGTTAGGATCTCCTCTGTGCAATATCATGTATGATTATCTACTCAAGATCCAGCTGCCACCAGAAGCAGATGTGGTGGCCTTTTATTATGTATATTAGTTGATTTAGAGAATTTTTGTTTTCGTGGATGTATGTATGTGTGTGTATATATAAACTCTTCATATCTCCAAAACAAATCAATCAATTTTCATCGGGTAAAGCTTATAAGAAGGTAAAAGAAAGGTATCCTGCTGGATTTTAGATTTTATTAATTTTCTTTTGTTTTATAATCAAAAAACGATTTTGAATATTTAGTTTTTTTTATTTGTTCATATCTTACAGCCATTATTAGATAATATAATGAACTTTTCTTGAAAGATATTTAAATTACATATATTTTCCTTTTTTAAAATTTAAAATATCTTTACTCTGTCATTTATTATTAAGGAAAACTTTTTTCTTTTTCATAAATTAATTTCTCAAAAAATATTTCATTTATCGACTTACAATATTAACCACTTATTAAACTTATAGAAGACTATATTTGGTTAAAATTTCAGGAGATTATCTTTATTTGTTTTTTGTTTTTAAAATATTTTAGAAAAAATTTGCGTTTTCGTTGTCGCACGATAACAAGAGCAAAAATTATCCTATCGTCCTGAAATTTGGCACAGATGTAGCTTTTATATATCTTCAGATCAGGTTTGTTGTTCAAAAAAATCGGTCCATTACAAAAAAAAGATATTTGAGGTTAAAAATTGAAAAAAGTACTTAACTTGTCGACTTAAAATTTTAACCACTGATTAAACTTATAGAAGACTATATTTGTTTAAAATTTTAGGAGATTATCTTCATTTGTTTTTTAGAAAAAAATTATTTTTAAAAAAATTTGAGTTTTTGCTGTCGCTCGATAACAAGAGAAAAAACCAATATATTGGCACTTTGCTTCCTCCAAATGAATTAATCGATCCTACATGTATAGTATATAGTTCAAATGTAAAATATGTTTATTCATTGTACATTTTTTTTTCAATAATTTATTAATTCATTAGTATTTACAAAAATTACACATTATTTGTTATTCTTATTTTGATCAGCCAATAAGGCTCTGTTTTTCCACTACCTTGAAGCTATATATATGTTTTTAGAATGTATAGGTATTTTAATTAATTCTATTTCGAATGATAAACTCTCTAATCAGATACATAGAGCCGTTCTCGATGAATTACGATTTGAAAAAGAAAAAGGTTGATAAATTTTAATCTCAAATATCTCTGAAATTTGTCGACCAATCATTTTGCTCAAATAACTTGACCGAAAGTTATCCAAAATCCACCTCTATGAGGAAATTTTGAAGCAATTTAGTCAATTTTTACTCCCGCAATGGTTAGACACACAAAACTCATTTTTGAGAAATAACGATTTGAAAAAATGGTTAAAAAAATTTTAACCTCAAATATCTCAAAAATTTATGGACCGATCATGTAGCCTAAAGAACTCAGCCGAGAGCTATCCAAAATCTACCTCTAGGAGAAATTTTCAAGCGATTAAGTCAATTTTACTCCCGTAATCGTTCGACATACAAAACTCATTGTGCTCATTTTTCATTTTTTTTTCACAAAAAATAACCAACAGAATGGATTAAAGTTTTCACAGATTATAGCAATTTATATTCAGCATTATCGTGATTTTTCTCAAAATATTGACCGTTTAGTTTAGAAGTTATTAGCTTTTTTAAAGAAAAAACCGTTTTTGGTAGTAACAAATCATACAAATTAACTTGCAAACATATAAAATATATATATTGTGAAAGCATACGGAGAATATTACAAAAATTATACAAATTAATTTGCGAACATATAATCGTACACATGATTATCCAAGTTAGATAAACCAAAAGCATAAAATTCCATAAGAAAACTGTCGTACAATTCTTTATTCATATTACCGAATTCCATGTGTAACTTTGTTCTATTATTAATTTCATTTTAATGCAATGCACAATATTGTTTGAACGCAGCAGTGTCTTTTAAAATAGTTTTCGCTTTTTCAGTGGTTTCTCTCTTTAAATAAACTTTTAAAAACTGAATTACGTTATCGATACCTCAACTTATAAATCCGGTACTTTCTTCTAAACGTTTTAACCACGCATCGAAATATTCGCGCACTGCACGTGTTGAATTACTAGCCTCGCGTCAGACGCCTCCCCAGGTGGCAGATAGGGGAAGGCTCGTCATATCCGACGGGTACCGGGGAAATAAAATACCTGGGGCGGACCAAAACTAGCTAAGGGAGGGCACCCCAATAATAAACCAAATATGGAAGAAGTGCTGGAAAATGTAGTACCCCAAGTGGGTATCCCCGAAAACGGGGAGAATCCCGCCACCGATTCCGATCGGGTGAAAGCCCCGGTGGTCGGTTCAGTCTACACGGATTTTGGGGGGAGCCAAAAGCACGATGTGGCCAGTCAGGCTGGTGCAGAAGGGGCGGATCGCTTGGCCCTTACTGCATCTCAAGAGACGAGCGATGAAAAAAAAGGACGCAACGATGCAAACGCCGCACAAGTTCGATCATCTCTGTGGAGGCTGTGGAGACAAATAGCAGAGAACGATAAGTTAGACCAACAATGCCTGGGTGCCCTGGAACAAAGGATGCTGTCCATAGAAGCTGTGGTGACTAAAACCAAGAATATCCGTAAGAAGGTGAAAAACGACCACGCAGCTTCTATGTCATATGAGGCGAATATTCAAAAGCAGGCTAAAAAACGAAAAGGCTAAAGCGGCCTTCCAAAGCGAATTGAAGAAGACGATGAAACTGCCAGAGGGGGCAGAAGAAAACGCCTCAAAGAAGAGAGCGGCCCACCCACCTACTCGATAGATAGGGCAAGGAAACTGAGCATCGACGAGAACAGAACGGTCATCATCCGGAGGAAGCGAGAGGATAGAAAACTAACAATAGTAACCCAGGAAGGCAGAGTAGTTACAGATCTATTGGCGGGAGTACCGCGAGGAACGATAAAGGGCCCTTTCCTGTGGACCTGCATGTATGACGGGCTATTAAGGATGAAACTACCGAACGGGGCATCACTGGTTGGGTTTGCCGACGACTTGGCCCTGCTAGTGGTAGCAGAAAAAGCATGGTTAGTAGAGATATTTGCTAATGAATCCCTGGAGTTGATTGCCGAATTGCTGACTAGTAGATTTTTGCAGCTAACAGTAAGCAAATGTGAGGCGATTTTGGTAACATGGCGAAAGAAGTATGAAGCTCCCTGGTTTGAGATGAACGGGTAAGTAATCCCTCTCAAGCAGGAGATAAAGTACTTGGGAGTGCGGCTGGATAGAAAATGGTCATTTAAGCACCACGTGAAACAAGCCGCAACGAATGAGTCGATTGCATGCACATCACTGATGCGAATTATGCCCAACGTAGGAGGACCATGGCCGATACGCAGACACTTGCTGGCAACAGTAGTTGAGTCCATTCAGCTGTATGGGGCATCTCCTTGGGCAGATTGGATTCCTATATATTTAGTGGATAAACATATGGGCACCGTGCAGAGCAAGATGAATCTGCGCATAATCAGTGGATGGCGGACATTGTCAAGAGATGCGGCAAACGTACTTTCAGGAGTTCCTCCGATCAGGTTGCTAGCTCTTGAGAGGAAAGAAATATGGGTCGAATAGGAAGAGTAGAGGCGGAAACAAGGACACTTGCCTGAAGAAGTGAGAAACATCATACGGAGGAAAGCAAGAAAGACGCTTTACAAGAGATGGGAAGAGGAATTGGAATCGTCGAAGGACGGAAGATGGACGCATAAGCTCATACCAAGGATCAAGAAGTGGGTACTCCGAGAACACGGCTCGGTGGAATACCGCCTCGTGCAAGGACTCAGCGGCCACGAGTGCTTTAGAGGGTATCTAGCCACAAGAGGGCACAGATCCAACAGCAAGAAGACGACGGAGAACACACAATATTCGCGTGCCCCACTCACGAGCAGGACAGGAGGTACCTAGAAGCACAAGTCGGTACGCTATTGACGACAGACAACATAAAACCGCTGCTAACTGCTCTAGCAGAATGCTTTCTCAAAGAGAATTGATGAATTACATGAAAAAATTTTTTTAAATATATATTTCAATATATTAGCAAAATTCAAACGCACTTCGCGCGTACTATTTTGTTTTTGCAATTATGGACACGGTTTTTCACTATGATTTTGTTTTAGTTAGTTTAAATGATAAGATAATTAGATAGATGTTTTAAGCAAAAAATCAAATATTTTCCATTATAGATTAATTATTTAGATGTTCTATAAATACTTGAGTTTCAAAATTCAAATCCAGAACATTTTTAATCGAAAACATTCAATTATATTCGCGCTTTTTTCGAATAACCAATCACGTCTAGTCTTTAAATGAGCCGCTAGTTCCGGTTATCATTCTTTTAAGAGTGGATTAAGAGTGGAACATTCAAGTATATTCGCGCTTTTTCGAATAACCAATTACATCTAGTCTTTAAATGAGCCATTACTTTCGACTATGCCATATTTTTCTTTATTTTTTTTTAACCTACTTAATATTACAAGATCGGGCCGACGAAAATATGAATTGATAGGTAATTTCAAGTCCTTTAAGAAAATGAGCTTACATTCGACCGATATCCAAACCCGGCGCGAAATAAAAATTTTCGATTTTCCATATTTTTCTTTATTTTGTTTTTAACCGACTTAATATTACAAGATCGGGCCGACAAAAATATGAATTGAGAGGTAATTTGAAATCCTTTAAGAAAATGCGTTTATCTCCGACCGATATCCAAAACCGGCGACGAAAAAAAAAATTTCGATTTTTCCATATTTTTTTTTATTTTTTTTCAACCGACTTAATATTACCCGATCGGTCCGACAAAAATATGGATCGATAGATAATTTCAAGGCCTTTAAGAAAATGTACTTACATCCGACAAATATCCAAACCCGGCGACGAAAAAGGAAATATCGGTTTTTCCTTGTTTTTCTTTATTCTTTTTAACCAACTTAATATTATCCGATCGGGCCGACAAAAATATAGATTGGTAGATAATTTCAAGGCCTTTAAGAAAATGTACTTACATCCGACCGATATCCAAACCCGGCAACGAAAAAGGAAATTTCGGTTTTTCCTTATTTTTCTTCATTCTTTTAAACCGACTTAATATTACCCGATCGGGCCGACAAAAATATAATTTGATAGTTAATTTGAAATCCTTCAAGAAAATGTACTTATCTCCCACCGATATCCAAACCCGGCGACGAAAAAAAATTTTCGATTTTTCCATATTTTTATTGTTTTTTTGTTTTCAACTGATTTAATATTACCCGATCGGGCCGACAAAAATATGGATTGGTAGGTAATTTTAAGTCCTTTAAGAAAACGCACTTATTTTCGACCGATATCCAAACCCGGCGACGAAAAAAAAATTTCGATTTTTCCATATTATTGTTTATTTTTTTTTAACCCACTTAATGTTATCTAATCCACTATATAATTGAACTTCAACAACTTCAAAATGAACTTTAGATACAGATACATACATACATACACACAGACATTTTCTAGAAAACGCATATTTCCACTCAGGGAACTCAGAAATGTCGAAAATCATGTAAATCTCAGGGTCGAAAAATTTCACCGATACCAAGCTTTCTCTTTGAGAAAGCAATAGCGACCATGCTCAAGTCTCCAGACAGTTGAGACAGGATAGCTTTCTTTATGAGGAGGGCAATCCGGACCAAAGAAGAAAAAGAGAGAGAAATAAGAAGAAAAGACCGATAGGCTAAGAAACACAGCTTTCGAAGAGGAGTCCTCCGGGACCAAAATAAGCACCACCGAAGTAATACTGAAATCATCCTGAAATTCAGTAGAGAGGTAGCTGTTATATATATTTAGATCGAGTTCGTTCCTCAAAAAAACTGATTTATTACGAAAAAAGATATTTGTTTTTAAAATTTTTTTTTGTAAATTTTTGAATTACGTTTTGTTAGAAACTAATTAATTCATAAAAATATATCTCAATTTTTTTTGTGAAAAAAAAAAATGTTCGTGTCGTCGCATGTTTTACAATCGATTTTATAAATTATATTGGTTTTATCAGTATTGTTACGGATACATATTAATTATAATTACTCAAAATGTAGAAAAAAAGCGTGTATGTAAATTCATCATAATTGATTATATACATATATTTACTAAGATTTCGATTAGTTCGATAAGCAAGAAAAGACCGTTGCTAAGAAGAAGCTAAGTTATTTATTTCGTTGTTTGTGATTTAGTAGTTGCGTACCTTTGAAGAAAGTACTATTCAAGCTTGAGAATAAACGAAACTTTGAAAGCATTTTGTGCTTATTATTGTATTTTTCCCAAGCACCCGCCGCGAATTCCGTTTTGTGCAGAACATTTTGGTGCCAAAACCCGGAAGCACTTGATGTGCTTAAATAAATTGAACCGACTTTCCGCGGGGATGAGTTTGGTGTGATCGTGCGTCGACGTTGGAGCGCCGGTGACGGTGGCTGGAGAATGCTGTGGAATTTTCATAGGAAGCGGCTGTGAGAAAGAAGCGACGTTGCTGGCCAAGTGAGCGGTCAGGTATACAGCAGATTGTGCGTCATCATATCTGTATCGTCATATCGCCGCCGCCAACTTCAGCGTTGGATTCGGTGCATCAAACGGATACCGCTGAGGGCTGCGATCGACGGCGTACAGCATGTGGCTATGCGGTAAGCCCGTACCACTGAATAACTTGTTTAAGACGAAGGCGGAAGAGGAAAACTTAACGTCGATTTAGGCTTTGTATAACCTTTTCTGCAATTGATTTTTCTTCTGTTTCTTATAGTCATTTATTAAAGCCGATTTATAAATATTTACAATTCACGTTTGGTATTGACAATTCCTATTCTATGAAAAGTTAATTTGTTTCAATTGAAGTGAGTGGCAGCGCTTCTGTGCGCGCTGCTTTCAGCAGCATCGGCTCCGACAGTAGTAGGGCACCTATGTGCGCCGCCTTTGAGCAGCATCGGCTCCGTCAATAGCAGCGCATATGTGCGCGCCGCCTTCAGCAGCATCGGCTCCGACAGTTGCAGCGCGCCAGAGCACACCGCCTTCACTTATATGAGCTTCATCAGCGGCGATGAATTTATGCACGCCGCCTTTCAGCAGCATTAGTTTCATCAGCGGCAGCGCAACCATACACGCCGCCTTAAGCAGCAGCAACTTCGTAGACTGTAGCTTTACCTCGTGCACCGTGTGCAGCAGAAGCAACTTCATCAGTAGTATCACATCCAGATGCTCCATATACAACACTAGCAGTTTCTTCGGTGCAGCACGATCTGCCGCGCCAGATTCAACAGCAGCAGCTTTGGTGGTTCAGTGCGACCTTGCGCACTATGTTCTACAACATCAAATCCATCTGCTGCTAATAATTTTTGAACGTTATGATGTCGAACGAAGATAGCAGCATATCTTATGAATAAGCGGATTTCTTAAGCTCACTTATTTTCTCAACAACGTAAGCAGAAACCTGCTTTACCGTCCACAATTATTAATTCGCGGAAATATTAGTTATAACTAGTGTAGAGGCACTTTTAATTCTGAGTTATACACTAGAAGAACGTTGTATGAAAAACAACTCAATAATCTCGATGTGAAAAGGAAGGTTCTCAAATGAGAAAGTTTTAAAACGCGATAATTCACGTGTTCGTTTAATATCACCGATAACTATTGTCATTTGAAAAATTTTTGAACTATCGGAAACTACCCTACCGAGATCAAGCAGCCAGATTTATGAATCAAGATCCAACAGTCTAGATAAATAATAATGAACGATGACAATTCATCAATTACGGTCAACAGTCCAGATAAAGTATAATGAACGATGACAATTCATCAAGTACGGTAAAAAGGTAGAAGGCATCGGATACCATACAGTGAAAGATCTTAATTAACTCACACTGTAAGGCAGCAACTCCCTTTTTCCTATATAATGGGTGCAGCGAATGCACGTGCACCGAAGGTTACCTATTTGTGGTCGGCCGAGTGGTTTTCGGCATCAACGGACGTCGAAGCTCTCGGCAGACAGAGAGCGAGATATACTAATACCAGAAAATACGTGGAATTTGACGCGATGTTTATGTTCACACGTGTCTATGTTTTTCTTGTACAAATACATGCTTCGAAATAATTAAAATCTAAATGTATGAATCTAATAATGTAATGTAAATAATCTAACACGTGGAATAGGCGAATAAATTTTATGTTTTTAAATAGCCTGTACATAAAATAAGTAGAAAACGAAGACGAGATTCGAGTAATGAAAGAATAGATTTCCTAGAACCACCACGTCATTGTTATGGTCCATCATGTACAAAACAATCTCGAAGTAAATATTGTTCTGAAGATTGTGGATTCAAATTAGCAACAAGTAGAATTTTTCAGGTGCTTTCACAAAGATTGCAATAATGGGCTCTTCAACCATAGCAGAACAAAACAATAGAATAGCTTTAGAAAATGTGAGAAGACAGCAACAAGAAGTGAGAAGAATTCTTCAAGAATTGGACAAAAGGCATCCAGAATTAGACAAAATTGTTGAACATGATAGGTACGCTGCAATAGATCTTAAAGATGAAATTGATGATAATGATGATACTGAAATGAATATGTACTGTATAACTTGTGGCCATAAAATTAATTCAAGGATCGGAATTATATAATTTATAATTTTTTCAGTACGAGTCCCAGGTATCATTTAGATCTATTTTTAAAACTAAGATTGATGGACAAGTAATGTTTTGTGACTTTTATAATCCTATAAATCATATATATTGTAAATGATTAAGAATGCTTTGTCCAGAACATTCTAAAGATCCCGAAATTAGTGATACCGAAGTGTGTGGTTATTCTCTTAAAACGAATTTTATTGATGCACCTGGAGAATTTTGTAGGGCTTCTAAAAAAATTATGTTAAACATTTATGTTTGGGAAGAACTACGAAAGGCTGAAATAGATATAGAAAGAGTTCGTCAGTGGTTGAAAATTGATGAACTTGTTGAACAGGACAGACAAATTCGGTCAAATATGGCATCAAGAGCTGGGTTCTTGCATTATTACTTCATTCAACTTAAAATCATAAAATAATGGAGCAGATTACACCAGAAAAAAACAGAGAACAGACAGAGAACAGAGAAAGACAACTAAACAAAATAATTAATAATAATCATGTATATATTAACTGTATATCATATTTAAAAGTTATTAAAATTTAATAAGATTGATATGACTTTTTTTCCTCACACCGGGTCGAAAGTGCCTCATTCCTGCCTGGCTCAGAAAAGGAAATATGGCATTTTCGGCCTCGATGTGAGAAAAAATAGTATACGCTCTACGGGAGTAAAATCGTCCAGCCCACATCTCGTGTTTGCCACTCTTGTCTTCGGCTCGGGTGTCAATTTACACGAGCTGTGGACTGTCCAAGTTTTTTCCTCCCTTGTTGCGTAATATACTATTGCGTAGTGGGCCGAAAGTACCACTTTCACTCCCGGCGACCGATCTCGAATGTTGTATTTTCGGCCTCACTAGACAAAAAAATCGTATACTTACCATGAGAGCAAATAAAGAGTCTCTCAGATCGCATGTTTGCTACCCTCGCCTTTGGCTCGGGTGACGATTTAATACGATATACATAGATGGGGCTTGCAATCATGCCAAAAAAATTTTGTATACTTCCTACTTTAACGACCCATGAGTCAGTCAAATCGCAAAAATGACTTTGACACCTCCTTTTTTGTATGTAGACAACGAATTTAGTAATCCGCATTAGTGTGCCACGCATGGCACAATGCTCGAATAAATAAAACTGTCAAAAAAGGTTCAATTTTCAAAAAAGTACTATTCGAAGTAAAAATTAATTAAAAGAATCAGTAAATAAATTTTGAGGAAGCTAAGTGCCAATGAATTGGCAGCGGTTTTTATTTATGTACACGTATAATACTTATAAATTTTATAATTTGAATTAAAATTAAAATGTTATCGTTCAGGCACTATTCTGTTCGATACTTATAGATATTACTGTTTTTAAGAAAACTTTTAATTTATGCAAACTTATATTTACATAAGTTAGTTTGTCAGTCATTGAAATTCGATGTACAAATTTACTTCGTTTGAAGATCTTAGTCTTCTACGCTGCTTTTTGGACACGTTTCAATTTGAGTAATCATTAGATTAATAAAATTTCGCGTTCAGGATCTATCCTGCCCGCAATTTTTAGTGATTACCTATTGTTTATAATTCAATTATTTGAATTGGAATCTAGTCTTTAATCTAGTGCACCTTGATGCACAAAATAAGATCTTTATAAAATTCGATTCTTTTATAAACATCAAAAAATTCTCACGCAGGTCTAACCTGTTTGGCATTCGTAGTAATTTATCAGAGCTGTGGATAAATTAGATATTGAAGATTAAAGCGCTATTTAAATCTAAATATTTAGTATAAATATTGACACGGGCTTTGTGCTGCTCGTTTTTTCAACTGATACTGTGATGTAGGTCTTAATTAATTTTAAAGACACTACAATGACTAATGTCTTGTTAAGAAGCGCTTGTCATTATATGACTATTCGCTTAGCTGGAATTGTTATTGGTGTAAGAAAAATCTTATACGTTTCGTCATTATCGACAGACATATGTTTCAGCTCAAGAGTTCGCTTGTATAAACATTGTCCTATCAAGGTATAACATACCCATTACTAGTCGATTTGTCGCAGAAATTTTGTCTGTTCTGTTACATTTTTATTCGCCCAGTAGCGTACATACAACTGTCTTCATAATACTCCTTAAATATTGAGGGCTTTTGCGTAATCGTGAAACTTAACGTAGAAATTTCTTTATCTCGAAAGTTTTGCGATACAAAAAATAATCTACATTTTTGCACCATCATAACTTTTTAGATATGTTAGATGCACTAGTGCCCCATATAAGAAGCTAATCTTTGAGACTATATATTTATTAATCTTATTTTAATTTTCGGATAAACCAAAAAGTTGTGTCTTATTTCACACACAGAATATATGTATTCTCAGCAATAATAGAATAATCTCTTGAAATGATAACTATTTTTTTTTTATTCTTTCCATGATTTTGTATGTTGCGTAAAACTTAAAGTTTAATTAACCCAACCTTCGGCTTAATTAACTCAACCTTCAACTTAATTAACCCAACCTACGGCTTAAATAACCCAACGTAAAGGAGTATTCTCCAGAATGGTGATATTTTAAACTCAAACTATATTGCCGTATTCGCAAATCTATGGCTTGTGTATTACTTCCTTGTTTTAATTCTGATTGACAGTTTTATTTAGTATTAAAGAAAACCAACCAACGTTTTTGGTTCTTATTTAACAATGTTGACTGATCAGCACAAGAACTAGATCTATTATTTTTTGTAGCATCTATCATTAGATGTAACAAGATAGTATACTATATTAAAGTACCAGCAGAAATTTGTAAAATAAGGTATTAATCGTATTCATAATATCATTTGATTTTTAAATTCTAGAGCTTCCTGAAAACTGATCTCGTAATAATTACGTGTTTTCGTACTCAATATTTCTAGTGTTTCAATTTCTACTTATTGAGAATATTACGGATTTTTATATGGCAAATCCCACCTATAAATCTTGGTTCATTTTTCATGCACGAAAAATTAATAGATTTATAATACAGATAATTAAATTTTACAATTGCTTTACAATTGTTAGAGTCAAATTAAATTTCAAAGTAATGAATCATGCATTATTACAATTTTATAATTGTATTGAATTAAAAAGGAAAATATAATAATATTATTTTAACGATAAACGGCCAATCCTTATACAATTTTCAATATTCCGTACATTTTTCTGGAGATCCAGTTGTTGTTCGATGCTTTCAACATCTACAGGTTTGATTATGAGGAAGAGGCGTGCAATACAATTGTACAATTAAACGAACTTACCTCCAAATGAACTTCTATTGTAATTATATGAAACGCCTATTCCGAAATGATCAAGTCACACCCTGGTCCCTTATCTACAAATCTTTATAGATGCCCTAACTTAAAACGGCAATACTTTAAAGAAATCAGGCTCGAGAGGCCACAGGTCCGGAAGAAGGCTACAGTGGCGGTGCGGTGCGGCCGCTAACGCTCTTATTGCTTTTGACTTTGTAGGAATTGTGGGTATAATAATTTTCGAAATCTCTTCTTTCTATTTTATTTTCAATCAGTAATTAATTTTGAAATCACAAGCCCCCAATCCTTTCAATCCCAGCCCCGACTTCAATTTTGTCTGTGAGCATTAAAAATTCATCAATTAAAATAGTACATTTCGATACTAGTGCGACAATTTGATTTTCTTCTCGTGTGACTGTTAGCGCCCGAGCGAAGCGTATTTTTTGACACGACGAGCGAGAAGTGAGATTTTTGCACGCATCGTTTATCGCAGCGTGCGCGAAATCGAACTTCTCGCACGGAGTGTCAAAAAAAGTAATTCGTTTAGCCGTAGAGTCGAAATCTGTTCTATGTTTTCCAAAGTTCACCACGTGAAGGCAAACTACATCACACTTCTTTTTTTTTGTTTTTTCTTTTTGCTTTATATTTTTTTTCTTTATTGCTTTTTAATTTTTTTAAATCTTCTATCTTTTCTTCTGTTTTTTCCATTTTTTTTTCTTTTTTTATATTTTTGTGTACTTTATGTAGCTTGAATAGAACTAGAAAGGATGTAGAATTTTAGTTTTACTGCTGTGTACAGCTCATGAGTTTGAATTCAAAAGTTCTTAAAGGTTTTACTTTTATCTCTTTTGCTTCCTCCTAGAGGAAGCTTTGTGATAGTAATTTTTTGAGTTGTTCTAAAAACATGTTATAATTGTTCCCCGAGGTGTTAGGAATCAAAATAC